>SZWC01011854.1:46857-69335 GCA_023375785.1 Penium margaritaceum
CCCCCCCCCCCCCCCCCATTGGCCAGGGCTGTGTATCCTAAAAGTTACGTTTTGCTGCCCATTTCCACCTAGGGTTTCACGGGTACTGCGAGCCTATACCCTCTCATGACAGGTTGTGCCTGCACTTTTGGGGTTTCCCCTAAGGCACCTCCGGGCCTTCGACCCGGCCACCCGGCCGGGCTCTCACAGCAACACCAATGGCCTCAGAAGCATCAGTGCTGCAGTATGAGTAGCAAGAACAGCAGCAGCATCAGGGGCTGCAACAAGAGGTGCAGAAGATGCAGAGTCAGACCCCGAGCACCTGTACCTCTAAGCAGGGCAGGACTCTCATCCAGGCCACACCGAACACGCGCGGACACATCAACAAGCGCAAAGCAAAGCCGTCCGTGGTGTGGACGGTTTTCAACTACGTGGTCATCAATGGCGAGCCACGGGCTGCGCGCACTCTGTGTCTCCCGCGCACGGGATTGAAGGGGACCTTCGGGCTGAACCAAAGTTATACGTCTGGCATGTGGAAAAATCTACGGCTTGAGCACAAGGAAAAACACAAGGAGTTGAAGGCGTTGGACGTTCAGCAAAGCCTCCTCAACGCAACAAGGGCAGCCGCAGACACCACAGCCGAGGTGGACGGTACGAACACGCAAGTTGCACGCGGTGCCGCTGGTGTGGGGTTGGTTTTCAACAAGAAGTACTTCCTATGCTGCATCTGGAAGCATGTTGTGGATAAAAACCAAAGTTTCTTGAGCATTGAATCTTTCTGGCTGCGGCAAGCTTTCCTCCACTGCAATCCTTTTGCTATCCTGCCTGGTAGGATCACACTGACGCGGCCGTTGAAGAACGGAGCTGCTGCGTTTTGCAAGAAGCTCGGATGATGTTCTTGGCGGTGGTTTCAGGGGTGTCTTTCACGACCGATGGTTGGCAATGGGATGCCAATCACAAGTACTTGGGTGTAACGGCGCACTCGATTACCGACTGGCAGATGCAGAGTGTGGCGCTGGCTTGCCCATCTTGCAATGATGATGCCACAGCCGCCACTGTCTTTGATTTGTTCGCTACTGCTGTGAAAGAATGGGGACTTTGGGACAAAATCTACTGTGTGACCATGGACAACGACAGTGTGAACGACTCTATGGTGGACAACTTTTTGGTGCTGCAGAATGACAGGTTTGACAAGGATGGCCACATCCGGTGCATGGGCCATATTCTCTACTTGGCTGTGAATGACTTGATTGCAGTGGAGCAGGTGGAGGAGCACCTTCGTGTGGCCCGAGACATAGTGAATCATGTGTGCAGGTCTGCAAAGCGTGAGCAGTCGCTTATGAACACTTGTCAGGCCCGCGGTGTCAACTACCTCTCCCTGCACCTTGACACCCCCACGAGATGGAACAGTACGCTTGACATGTGCGAGCGGGTGGTGAGGATAAAAGAGGTGCTTGACGACTGGCTCCAGTCCCGAGATCCTGCCCTGATTCCTAGTGGGCAGGGTTGGGAGCTGCTGGGCATTGTGATCGCAATTCTGAAGCCGTTCAAGGGCTTCACCGAGGACCGCAGTGGGCAGGAGTACCCTACGCTCTCACTTGTGGTGCCATTCTTTAGCACCATCTTGCAGAAACTCCACATCTGGCGCGTGAAGGCCACCAAAGCAGCAGAGAAGAAGCAGAAGAAGGCGAGTCTTGACAGCACGGAGAAGCTACTGTTGACGCTGCAACCGGAGCTAGCCAGTACAGTTGATAAGGTGAGAAATAGGTGGTGGTGGTATTGCTTGCCTTGGTACCCNGTTCAAGGGCTTCACCGAGGACCGCAGTGGGCAGGAGTACCCTACGCTCTCACTTGTGGTGCCATTCTTTAGCACCATCTTGCAGAAACTCCACATCTGGCGCGTGAAGGCCACCAAAGCAGCAGAGAAGAAGCAGAAGAAGGCGAGTCTTGACAGCACGGAGAAGCTACTGTTGACGCTGCAACCGGAGCTAGCCAGTACAGTTGATAAGGTGAGAAATAGGTGGTGGTGGTATTGCTTGCCTTGGTACCCCGTTTCTGTATGCTTGACAATGTCTGCTTTTGTGCTTCTGGTACTGCAGCTGGAGAAATACGTGAAGAAGTGTAGCATCCGCCATGTGGTTGCGACGGTGATCGATGCACGGTTCTGGTTCCGATTCTTCGACCGCGTGCACAAGGTAAAAAAAACCATGGGATGGTGATGGTGGTGGTGGTGGCGGTGGTGGTGGTGGTGGCGGTGTGGGTGGTGTTGGTGGAGGGGCTGGTGGTGGTGGCGATGGTGGCGTTGGTTCATTGCGTTGGTTCCTTTACCTTCCTCAAGTCAAATAACTTGTTTTGCCCATCATTTGATTGAAGCAGCTTCTGGGAATCAAGTCAACGGTCGAGCTGGAGGTCAAGGTGCTTGATTTTTTCAAGCCCTACTTTTCCAAGGTACAGGAGGAACGGAGGGTTGCGGCTGCAGCAGCAGAGGCAGCTGCTGTAGTAGAGGCAACAAAGGCAGCAGCAGGAGCAGATGCTGACAACGACGACGACATGATGGCGATGTCGACCAACATGCCCGCAACAGCAGCAGTTGCTAGTAGCAGCCAACAGCTGGGTGGTTCTGCAGCAGCCGCAAAGAAAGGGCGCAGGAAGCAGAGGCGTCAGAGCATGCTGGAGGCCGCACTACTAGACCCGATGGACGAGCTGTACGAAGAGGAAGAACCTGCTGTGCAAGTGATGGTGCCAGACACGATTGAAGAAGAGGTGGAGCTGTACAAGAAGGAGGCAAGAGGCGGACGGCAGTGCAACATGTTGTAATTCTACAAGGAGAACTACACCACCTACCCTACATTTGCCTTGGTAGTGCAGGATGTGCTGGCCGTACCAGCAACAAGCACACCCTCCGAGCGCTTGTTCTCGCTCGGGGGCAGAGTTGTGACTGACTTTCGTCATTTGTTGTCCCAGCTGACTGTGCAGGATTTGCTCTACCTCAAAACCTGGATCAACAATCCAGCACTCAGGAAGTTTCCAGTGGCACCAAATGGTACAGTGGCTGATGAGTTGCAAGAGATCAAGGAGAAGGACAAGGCAGCAAGGCAAGCAACAAGGAGAGCCGTGAGAGCAACACAGAAGCAGGACAAGGAAGCTGAAGATGGCGATGATGCTGGAGCAGAGGACGCGCATGATGATGCAGACAAAGATGAAGATGAGGAGGATGACAGTAGTTCAGAGGACTCAGAGGAGGATGAGAACGACGAGGATGGGAATGATGATGAGGAGGGTGGGATGATGGGGGATGATGATGACGATGATGATGTTCTAGAGATGAACTAGTCATGTCTTGACATGCTTTCAAACAATTCCATTTCCATTCTTTTGTTCCAGCCCATGATTGCATCCATATGCATTAACGCTTCCGTTCAGTTCTTCCCTACAACAGTGAATGGAAAAGATATGAAAAGGTTAAGCTCTGTCAGAACATGTGTTGTGCTCCACTTCTGCTCCACTCCACTAGTGATTGGAGTTCATGGGCTAAAAGGGTCTATCATGGGCAGCATAAGCTACACAGACTTGGTTTAACCAAGTTGGTTAGCACATGTGGTTAGCACACTGAGTTATACACAGCTACACATATTTGGAGAGCAGATTAGGATAGCACATTAGGATAACAGATTTGGTTAGCATAAGAAACACAGAATGCATTCATAGACAGGTTCTACCATGCAGGAGTAATGGTGCACTTGTTGGTGCTTTGGTAAATTGGTGGTGTGGTGGAGGTGTACAGGTGGTGGTGGTGCTGGTGGTGTTGGAACAGTTGGAGGTAGTGGAGGAGCAATTGCTGGCTCAAAAGTGTGATGGTTGTGCACAACCACCTCGTGGTGGTGGTGCACAAGGCGACGGTAGCCGGTCTCGCAATTCTCGGAAGATGGACTCGAGATACTGCAGACTCGCGAGTCCAAGACAAGAATCGCGAGTCCAATTCTCGGTCCAGTCTCGGTCTTGCGATTCCGATTCTGCTCTCAAAATCGCGAGACAGGTCTCGGTTACACCCTTACCGGCGGCCCTAGTCGCGCCTGCTGGCCCCTCCGGGCCGGCGACACCAGTCGCATCCGCTGGTCCCTCCGAGCAGGTATCCCCGTGTGCCTCCATCGGCTCGTCGGACTCGGTGCCATCTCTTGCCCTACCGTGGTAACTGCGTGGCTTGGGCCATCGCCTCCGACCCAGGCCATAAGTGAGCACACAGACTGCAGCACCACGACTTGTGGCGTCTCGGCCCCCCATCGTTCCACGTATCTGTTCCACTCCTACGATCGTGAGTGGGGACCCTGGTACCAAGGCCCTCGGCCTAGCCACTTGGGCCATTATTGTAGACCTTCATCCGGGCTCTGCACTTTGCTACAACATGCTTCATCACAAGCATTGATATGCTTTCATGGGCGCACTCGCGCGCATCCCACCTGGAGCTCGAGATGCACACGCTCTCTCAATCCGCTCCATAGCTTGCCGGAAGGACCCAACCACCCTTCGCGAGGCTCGAGCCTCTCCTGAGGCCCCACAGTGGGACTCGGCTTGCGCTGACGAGCTCAATGCTATACAACAGCACCACGTGTATGACCTCATCGACCTCCCTCCTGGTCGGAAGGCCATCGGTGCCAAGTTGGTCCTCCGGCGGAAATGGAAGCCGGACGGGTCCTTGGACAATTACAAGGCCCGCCTCATAGCCAAGGGGTTTGCCCAGGTCCCTGGGGTAGATTACGACCAGATCTTTGCCCTAGTTGGCCGCTTCTCCACTAGCCGGGCTCTCTTCAGCTTGGTTTTCCAGCACGGGTGGGAGCTGCATCAAATGGATGTGAGCAACGTTTTCCTCCATGGCTTGCTGGAGGGAGAGGAGCTCTACATGGTGCAGCCCCCAGGCTTTGATGACGGCAGTGGGAGAGTTTGGCGGCTACAAAGGGCCCTTTTTGGCCTGAAGCAGTCACCTTGGTGCTGGAACAAGGAGATTAGCAGCACGCTCCTTCGCGGTGGCCTCCAGCGTAGCACTGCTGACCCGACACTGTTCATCATTCCTCGAGGCCAGACCTTCGTAGCTGTCTTGGTCTATGTCACCGATCTTCTCATCGTGTCGCCAGACATGGATGCCATCCAGCGTGTCAAGGACCTTCTGTACATAGCCTATTAGATGAAGGATCTCGGGTCTGCCTGAGTCTTCCTAGGCATGGACCTTGAGCATGATCGCTCCCAGGGCATCCTACACGTCCACCAGGCTGCCTATGTGCAGACCCTTTCCACTCGCTTCGTCCAGAATTTGCCTCTCATGCCGAGCGCATCTTCACCCATGTCACCTGATGGCCACGTGAAGCTGAAGAGTCCTGACCCAGTCGTTGTGGGGGAGCCAATTGATGTGACCACGTATCTGTGAGTCATCGGGTCACTGATGTTCCTGGCGAAGACGACGCGCCCAGACATCGTGTTTGCCGTCAACCTTCTGGCTCAGTTTTGACAAGAGCCGTGTCACATCCACTTCAAAGCCGCGGTCCAAGTACTGTGCTACGTCATCTCAACTCCTCGATGATGTCTCATGTTCCACCGGCAGCCATCTGTCGTCGCGGCGGGGTACACGGACAGTGACTGAATCGGCATTCCGGACGGTAAGAGTAGCATAGGCTGGATCTTTCTAATGGGCGGCACAGTTGTATCCTGGCGTAGTGGCAAGCAGGGGTGCATTGCATGCAACACTATTGAGGCTGAGTACGTGGCTATTGGCTCAAGCGCGTGTGAGAGTGTGTGGTTGTGTTGTCTGTTGTCCGAGTTGTGTCAGTTTGTTGCATCCATTACGGTGGATTGTGACAATGAGAGTGCCATGGCCATCGCCGACAATTATGACGTGCATCACACGTGCACAAAGCACATCAACATCGAGTACCACTATGTGCATTTGTTGTTGCATGACGGTAGCATCAGCATTGTGTGGGTTGAGACACCACAATAGCTGGCTCACTTCTTGAGCAAGGCACTCAATTGCGACTCGTTCAAGAAGTATGTGAGTTCGGTCGGTGTGCACCCGTGAGTTTCCCTCTTTGTCCCTATCTGCGTCTCTGCATAGCCTGAGGGAGTCTGATTGTGTATCTGCCTGTCCATGTGCACTACGCCTGTGAATCATGGGGGAGTGTTGGTTTTTGCGCATCCTCATTGTGCTCTGTTGTGTCCTCCGGGCTTGTGTACATGAGGGTGCAGATGAATGATGGCGAGACTCGACGCTACTGGAGTGTCGTCCGGTGGAGCTGACGCTCGCTGGGGCCTACTTGCAGTTTGCTAGAGCCTCCTCTCTCCGGCGACATGCTCAGCTCCATCGGCAGGCCTCCTTGGCGGTCGGGCCGTCGGTGGCCATTTCCACAACAGATACTGTCTGCATGTGTCAGGCGCTGGATCTGACTATACCGTTGCGTCTGCAGCGTCATGCTCTGCCTAGGGTCCATGTCTCATGTTGTGTGGCACTGTTTGGCATCATGGACCATCATAGGTACTGCCTAGGTTCAAGCAGCCATAAATCTTTGCTTGTTTTTTTCTAGGTGCTTCTGAGCGCATGATTGTATTTGCAATGTTGGTATGATGGTATGGTCCAGTTTTCAGGCAAAACGGACGACGCCCGTGTTTCGGGCTGTCGGCCGTGTGGCATGGCTCACCAAGAAAACCCTGCTTGCCAGAAAATAGGTCTAGGTCTATTTACTGATTGACTGGCTAGCTGAGTAACAATCTCTTTAGAGGTGTGGGGGAGGTAGAACTTGGAGGGGTCTCCCATTGTTGTTAATTATTCGTTCCTAATCATTCACTTTCAGTTTTCAACTGCTTTCTTGCGCTAACACTAGTGTGCACGTTTCTGAGTAACAAAACCAGAGCTTCGAGACTTAGACTCTAGAGAAGCAGACTAAAGGGGCAGCAGACTTAAGCAAGGAGCGTGGAAGCCAGCACGCTACATCAACAACGCTGCTACCCCAACCTGCTGCCTAGCGTTTCCTTTTGGCTTTAGTTGGTTGCATGGTTACAAAAATGCCCTATGACGACTACGTCTATTTGTGGTGCAATTCGTCACTGCCAAAATGGCTGAGAGGAACATTCGCTCCTCCTCCTTGGACTGACTATTGTGAGGGCCTACGTTTTGGTTTCACAATAGGTCAAAAAACAGCCCACGGCTGTTTCATTGGCTTCAGAGCCAGCTTTCACAAATTACCTCTGAAATCTATTCCGACCGTCCGTTGGATCGAGCCTTCAAGCAACGCTGTCCGTTGATCGTGATGGAAAATGATTTTTTTGTGTCTACGGTTGAACGCCGCGAGTTGTCAAAAAGCAGCCCGTTTGAGTGTTGATACGCTCCCGTCGAGGTTACTCTCCAGTTGGGAGTGCCAAAAAAAAAACCTTTGGCTGATGGTCGTAAGCAAGCGCCGCCCGACCGGCGGCTACCTGGTCTCGACAGCTGAGTTAAGGCATGGAGAACCGGTTCGTCGATAGGCGGATCGATAGCCCTCCCGAGTCTCACCGGTTGCCTCCCAACAGAGGACGAGAGGGAGGGAGAGAGAGAGTGGGTCCCCACTCCCCTCTTCCCCGGGTGAGGGGATAGGCTTCTTCCCTCGTCCTCTCCCCCCCCTCCCGGAATAGCACCGACAATGCCAGGTGGAGGAAAGGGTGAGCTCGCTCTCCTCTCCCTGTCCTCATTGTCGACGACACCGAGGGGAGAAGAGAGACGAGCTCCACCTCCCTCCTATTCGATGGCGTTGAAAGCGCCAAGGGGAGAGAGGGGCCAGCACCCCTCTCTTCCTCACGTCCATGGCGTCGATGGCGCCGAGGGAGAAGAGAGGGGCAAGTCTGTCCCTCTCCCCCCGCATCAATGGCACCGACGGTGCCGAGAGGGGCGAGCCCCCCCTCCCCCTCACCAATTGGGCCGAGGACGCCGAGAGGGAGGAGAGGGAAGCACCCCTCGCTCTTCCCCTCCACCATGGCACCGAGGGGAAGGAGAGGGGTGAGCCCCCTCTCCTGCTTGTCCATGACGCCGACAGCACCATGGGAGAGGAGAGGGGACACCCCCCCCCTTTCGGTGGACGGATGGCCCATGGGGGAGGAGAAGGGATGCCTCCCGCTTCTCCCCCCTTCTCACGAGGCTGAAGGGGAGGAAATGGGGCGTCCCCCCTCCCCTCCCTCCTCACGCGGCCGATGGCCCATGCGGACGGGAGGGGAGGCGTCCCTCGCTCTCCCTTCCCCCTCACGCGAGCCGATAGCTCAAGGGGGAGGAACGAGAGGGTGTCCCCCCCCCCTCAATCCTCTCACGAGGGCTGAAAGCCCCGCCGGGAGGCAAGGATGGGACCTCCCTCTCCCCCCATCCACCTAGTATGGCCGGTAGCATGATGGGAAGGAGGAGAGGAAATTTCCTACCTCTTTCCAACCCAGTCAGAGTGGATGGTACGAGACGCGCTGAACGGGTTAAATAGAACTTGTTGTGCAATCACATACGTGCAAAAGTGGCGTAGCTGGTAATACACTGTTTAGTGTTGAAAAAATTGCCCCTCCGCATGCCCAAGTGCGGGGCCGGGAGGCGCTGACGAGCCTCCAGAAAATGGAAACTCCGCTCCGGCGGATCTGGCGACTCGACATTTACTTGGATCCTAAAATGGAGAATTTCCCCTGAAATTTGATGAGTTGCTGAATCCGGTGGAAGTTGTTTCGCCGGAATCGGACAAGTATCGAGGGAGATGGCCTTCCAAAGTTGGGGTATGCGCAGCGGCTCTGGGAGCCGGCTGCGACTCGAAATCCGGTCGATAATCGACCGGACCGAGTAACAAGAATACCATGTGGAGAAAATGCTCCGATAGGCCTGCCGAGGCGTCCGGTGGATGATCCACCTGATCCGGCGGATCATCCACCGGATCCAGTAGTGCAGGTTGTTACTGAGGGACTTAGCCAAAAATCTGGCTCGGCGTCCGAAACTCAGTAGTACATTTTGTTACTCGGGGACTTAGTCAAAATTCTGACTGCAGGTCCGCGGATAGGTTTCGAACCTCGTCACACCCCATCACCAAACACGACCCAAAAGTGGGTAGGGTGCGTGGAAACAGTGCAGGGGACCCATACACCATGTGGAATGGGACATGCGCCTTGGGAAAGGCGCTTCGCACGTGAATGAAGGTGCCACGGCGAGTGGCGGCGTCAGGCTTCTATGGTGGGTGAGACCTGCGCTTCGGCAAGCATAACTTGTACGCTTGGCCAAATCGCGCGCGGTTTGGTGCGTTGGAAAGCTCATGACTAGCCCTATAAATGTTGTGATCATTTCCATGTTCAAAAACTAACGCAAAACGATGTTATTCCCTTTGCAAACTGACTGTCTCTAAATTCCTGCTCACATAGCGTGAGGCGACCAGAAAGCTCACGCTCAGTCTCAGATTCGCCCAAAACAGTAGATGTGAACCACTAGAGACGATCAGACAAACGTCGGGACCGCATCACGTGGATCTCATCCTGAAAAAGGGTTATGGGCCCATGGGTCTGAACGCCTCCAACGTTCACGTCTTCCGTAGCGCACGGGACCGTCATTATGGACGTCGCCGTGAAGTTCTGAGAACTCGTCGGAGTAGCAGCTGCGCACATGGCGCAGAAGGAGACGCAGCCCATTCAGAAGTATGCAGACGGCCCGGGCTTTGGGCTATGGAGGTGGCAGTTTGAGCTGCACCTCTTGCATAAGGGGCTGCGGGATGTCATGCTGGGAAAGGAGGTGCTCATAGAGGCGACTGCTACGGATGTGGAGAAGCAGGCTTTCAAAAAGAAGAACATGGAGATGCTCATGCTCCTGGTGTCCGGGACAGCTGAGTCGCAGTGGGGCTACTTCCAAGGCTGCAAGCTGGCAGCCGAAGCTTGGCAAAAGCTCTATGCCATCCACCAATCCAAGTCGCTCGTGAACAAAATCTTCGCGATGAAGCGACTCCTCACTGTGAGAATTGAGGAGGGAGATGATGTCATCTCCGCCATGCAGCAGATCGAGTCGCTCGCCTCGTAATGCAATGACGTGGGGTGGAAGATCGACACGCAGCTGCAGGCGATGGCCCTCCTCATGGCCCTACCTGACAGTTGGGGTCCACTCATCACCGTTCTCGGAGGATAGTCAGAGGACAAGCTCACCTATGGCGCGGTCGCAGAGTACATCCGCAACGAGGCGCAGCGCCGGAGCTGCGGGGAGTCCTCGTCTTCCTCATCGGCCCTCGTCACCAAAACGCGTGGTGGCGGAAGCGGGGGCCGAGGAAGTGGCAGAAAGGGCGGTGGCAAGAAGGGTGCCAAGAAAGGTGCGTGCCGCAACTGCGGCAAGGAGGGCCATTGGGCCCGTGAGTGCCCGGAGGAGGAGAAGACCGGCGGCAAAAACAGCAAGGGCAGGTCGCTCCTTAACGGCAACAAGAACCACTTCCTCAAGAAGGCCAACAGGCGGTACCTGGATTCCGGGGCTGAGGAGCACACCCAAGTCGAGAAGGAGGGGTTCGTCACCTACGAGAAGTCCTCCAAGTCAATGGTGGTCGCGAACAAAAATGTCAAGCCGGCGGCGGGCCAAGGCGACGTGGAGGTGGAAGTCGTGGTGGGCGGTAAGAAGGAGCTGTGCACAATTCGTGATGTGCAGCACGTCCCCGGCCTGGCTGACATTTTGAGTGTCAGCCGCTTGACGGTCAAGGGATATGAGGTGCTCTTCCACAAGAAAGGCGCAGTGGTGCGCATCGACGGCGACGGCGAGGTCGTATTGGAGGCAAAGCGCAAGGGTGGTCTCTACATCATGGAGACCAAGGTGGTCCCCGCGGCATCCGACGCAACAGATTTGCAAGAGCGCGTCGTCAACATGGCCAAGGGAGGAAGTGCCGATCTGGAGCTCTGGCACCAACGGTTGGGGCATTCGGCGCCCGCAACCGTTAAGGAGATGGCAAAGCGCGACATGGTGCGTGGCCTCGTCATCGACAATGCAGACGCGGCAGCAGATGTAGTAGCGCACAAAAAGTGCGAGCCTTGTATTTTGGGCAAGGCGCGGCGCAAGCCGTTCAACGAGAATGCGGCTCGTGCAAAGGACCTACTGGAGGCTGTGCACAGCGATGTGTGCGGACCGTTCAAAACGCCGTCAAACGGTGGCTTTAGATACTTCGTCACCTTCATTGATGACTGCAGCAGGAAGCTCTACGTGTACTTCATGAAGCGAAAAGGCAAGGTCCTGGACCGGCTGAAGGAGTACGTCGCAGCGGTGGAGAGGCAGACTGGCCGGAAGGTAAGAGCGATACGCAGCGACAATGGTGGAGAGTACGTGGGCTGCAGCGGGTGGATGAAGCAGCAGGGCATCAAGTGGGAACCCACTACGTCGTACTCGCCACAGTCCAACGGAGTGGCGGAGCGGGCGAACCAGATGCTGCTCAACATGGTGCGGACCATTCTTGTGGATGCGGGGTTGCCGCAAGGTTTCTGGGCGAAGGCTATTCGTACAGCAAGCTACACCATCAACCTCACCCCAACAGCGGTGCTGAAGGGTAAGGGCGGCTGGAAGACGCCGCAGGAGGTTTGGAGCGGGCGCAAGTCAAACGGGGCGCACCTGAAGGTGTTCGGGTGCAAGGCGCACGCGATGGTGCAAGCGGCGCAACGACGCGACACCAAGCAGGAACCGCGGGCGAAGCCGTGCTTGTTCCTTGGCTACGAGAGCGCGCAAAAGGCGTATCGGCTCTGGGACCGGCGCACGCAAGAGATCATCCATAGCAGTGACGTCGAGTTCGACGAGCAGCAGAGCTTCAGCAGCAGCAGCACCGACATGAGCGGCGGGAACACTCCAAAACAAGGGGAGTGGTTCCAGCTCCTCGACTACGAGGAGGAGTCGGCGGACTCGGAGGTCGATGATGTGGTGTCGGAGCGCGGCGGTGCAGCAGGTGGAGCAGCCAACATGGAGGACTCCGACGATGATGCAGCTGGGCTGGAGATCCGGCGGAATGATCCGTCAAAGAAGGCACCGCGGGTGGCCAAGCGCGCACTCCCGGCGGAGTTCGCGTCGAGCGTCGGAGAAAAATCCTCCGGACGCGGCGCTCGTCTGGTTGATGGTTCAGCGGAGCGGGAAGAATCCTCAAGAAGTCGTTCGGTCGATGATTCACCGGAGCGGGCTGAGTCGGAAGGATCACAGCAGAGCGACGAGACGCCGCCAAGAGTGCCGCGCTGAAGCGGGAGGCCGCGGAGAGTAGGGAAGCGTTTCGACGCAGGCACCGGTCGATGGATCGGCATGACGCGGTGCATGTTGGCTGCATCAACGGAACCGGCGACCGTGCAAGAGGCGCTTGCGCGGCCCGAGGGAAAGCAGTGGGACGCCGCCATCAAGTCGGAGTTGGCATCCATTGTTGAAAACGACACGTTGCAGCTGGTTGACAGGCCGAAAGACGCCAAGGTCACCGGCTCCAAGTGGGTCTTCAAGACCAAGTTCACAAAGGAAGGTGTGGTTGACAAGTACAAGGCACGGCTCGTGGCAAAGGGGTATGCACAGTGTGAGGACAAGCACTACGATGAGACGTTCGCCCCCGTTGCCAAGTTTACAAGCATCTGGGCGATCCTTGCGGTGGTAGCCGCGAAGGACATGGAGCTCCACCAAATGGATGTAAAGACGGCCTTCCTCAATGGCATCATCGACAAGGAAATCTACATGGAGGTGCCGGAGGGGGTGGACGCACCGGAGGGCAAGGTGTGCAAGCTGCGGAAGTCCTTGTACGAGCTAAAACAATCCCCCCAATGCTGGTACCAATAGATGGACAGCTTCATGGTACAACTCGGCTTCAAGCGTTGTGAGTCAGATCACAGTGTGTACGTGTGGCACAGCAAGAAGCTCCATCAGATTGTCGCACTCTACGTGGACGGTCTGATCTTGTGCTCCTCAGACCTGCGGAGCCTACAGCAGCTGAAAGAGTAGCTGAGCAGCAGGTTCCAGATGTCGGACATGGGGGAGCTGGAGTTCTACCTCGGGGTGAGCATTACGCGGAACCGAAGGGTGCGCACGCTTGAGCTAGGGCAGGCCAAATACGTGGCCAAGGTGCTGAAGCGGTACGGCATGGAGGACTGCAAACCAGTGTGCAGTCCTGTCTCCACGACCTATGAACTGAGTGCGGCAATGGCGCTGCAAATAAATGAAGAGCGGGAGGATATGACAGGGGTGCCTTACCAATCGGTGGTGGGCAGCCTCATGTACGCCATGGTGGCGACTCGACCGGACCTGGCCTACGCGGTGGGCCAAGTGAGCAGGAACATGGCCGACCCAGGGCCACTACACTGGTAGGCGGTCAAGCGCATCCTCCGCTACCTGCAGGCGACGCGGCACGCGCGCATGAGGTTCGAGGGCAAAGGGCGGGCGGACCCTTTGCGTCTGGTCTGCTGTACGGATGGAGAGTGCGCTGGCAATGTGGACAAGCGGAAGTCCACATCCGACTACGTGTTCTTCCGCGCTGGTGCAGCGGTCTCGTGGTGCAGCAGGAAAGAGGACTGCGTCGCCACCTCCACAGTGGAAGCTGAGTACATCGCGTTGGCCGAGGCGATCAAGGAGGCGGTGTGGCTCCGCAGGTTGCTGGGGGAGCTGGGCGTGCCGCAACAGGAGCCTACGGTGGTGCACGAGGACAACACTGGCTCCATCTCGCTGACCAACAACCCGACGCAGCATAGGAGGACGAAGCACATTGACGTGCGTTACCACTACGCACGGGACATGGTCAAGAAGGGGCAGGTGGTGCTTCAGCACTGCACCACGCACAGCATGCTTGCGGATTGCTTGACCAAAACGCAACCCGCAAACCGGCACGCGATGAGCGTGGCCGGACTTGGGATGACCAGCTATGATGGGCTGGAGGGCGCAGCGGAAGATGAGTGAAAGCAAGCAGGAGCAGCGGGCATGGAAGGTGCAAGGGGGAGAATGTTGAAAAAATTGCCCCTCCGCATGCCCAAGTGCGGCGCCGGGAGGCGGTGACGAGCCGCCAGAAAATGGAAACTCCGCTCCGGCGGATCTGGCGACTCGACATTTGCTCGGATCCTAAAATGGAAATTGCCCCTGAAATTTGATGAGTTGCTGAATCCGGTGGAAGTTGTTTCGCTGGAATCGGAAAAGTATCGAGGGAGATATGGCCTTCCAAAGTTGGGGTATGCGCAGTGGCTCTGGGAGCCGGCTGCGACTCGAAATCCAGTCGATAATTGACCGGACCGAGTAACAAAAACACCATGTGGAGAAAATGCTCCGATAGGCCTGCCGAGGCGTCCGGTGGATGATCCACCTGATCCGGCGGATCATCCACCGGATCCAGTATTGCAGGTTGTTACCGAGGGACTAAGCCAAAAATCTGGCTCGGCGTCCGAAACTCATTAGTACGTTTTGTTACTCGGGGACTTAGTCAAAATTCTGACTACAGGTCCGCGGACAGGTTTCGAACCTCGTCACACCCCATCACCAAACACGACCCAAAAGTGGGTAGGGTGCGTGGAAACAGTGCAGGGGTACCATACACCATGTGCAATGGGACATGCGCCTTTGGAAAGGCGCTTTGCATGTGAATGAAGGCACCACGGCGAGTAACGGCATCAGGCTTCTATGGTGGGTGAGACCTGCACTTCGGCAAGCATAACTTGTACGCTTGGCCGAATCGCGCGCGGTTTGGTGCGTTGGAAAGCTCATGACTAGCCCTATAAATGTTGTGATAATGTCCATGTTAAAAAGCTAACGCAAAACAACGTTTAGGGCCAAGTACTAATGACTGAAACGAGGAACCAACCCCTCCTAATGGCGGGACGCCATCTACTGGCACAACATCCGGTGACCTCGAATCGTGAGGCTCGCCGGCGGGCTCTCGCGTTGATCGGCGCCCAAATGTAGGCTCCGGCGCTGATGGGCCCGCCAATGCGTGTCCTCGGGTTCGGTCCTAAGTTAGACTCGGGCCCCCAGGTCAATTCATCCTTGTAAAAAAAATGACATGAAGCTCAGTCTAAGCTCTACAATTTTTGAGACATTCTCAATCATTGTTTGAAGATATTATCTTATTCGTGGAAAATCGGGAAATGCCGATAGTTTTCCCAGGACACCAACACGTGATGCTTGAAAGGTTCCAAGCATCATAGAAAGGAAAAAGGGAGGGCACTTGACGTTCCAAACTCCACAAATTCTCAAGTTGAGGAATTTTATGTTAGCCATTTTTAAAAACATTTGAAACGGTGAAAAAAAAAGTGGTCAAACCCGAATGTGTGGTCAAGTTGACCATGGATTTTGATGCAAAAATCTAAAGCTCAAGTTGACATCTCCTAAGAATTAGCGGTCTTGATTTTCTTTTTCTTTTCACTTCCAAAGCACAAAAGAAGAAAAACCGACAGGTTTCCATGTGCTTAACGGGACTCTCTTGGAAATGTTCAATGGGATAAATCTAGCACTGACAGTCCCAAAACATTTGTGGATTAACCTTAAAGTTTGGGGTATTTTGTGAGAAACGCAAGAAGGGATGACCTTTCAAAGCCACGACATGGCTCCACTCGGGTTGTACATGCGCTAAACAAATATGGTTTGCTCAAAAGAGCTACTTCGACCTACAACGAGTTACAAAACCACAACTGTGACGTACATTGGGACGAATTCTCCATTGAAAACAGTATAACAAAGGTATTGTACGTGTTGTGACCACTCAACAACTCACCTATTTGCCGTAGCAATGCAAAATGTGCGGACTGCACAAAACGAGTGTCCATTACAAGGTTACACGGGCACTGCCCACATTGTTGACAAAAGTGCCGATTGCACAAGTGGTGGTTGCAAATTTTTTGTCGGTGTTGAACACACCACTCAAAAAGTGCTGGTTGCACTTTAATCACGAATGCCGAAAGCATCAACGATGCTAGTGCCAAATGCACTGCTCATGGTCTACGGACATATGACCAAAATGAATGTCCATTACCTATCCAGTTGGGCATCACTTACACAAAGGATACCGAGTAAGCCATTCGTGAGTGGATTTCGACAAAACAAGAATGTGAGTGCCGATCGCACTGAAAACACATGCGATGTTGGAAACCCACACAGGATGGTCCATTAGCAAGTGCCGGTTGCACTTGGAACATGACCAACATGGCAAATGCAATTGTAGCATTCACGTGAGTGCCGAACGCACAATTACTATGATGTTGAATGCATGGCCAGTGAGTGCATTGATTAAATCATTGACACAAGTGCCGAATACAACGTTGTCATAAATGCCGATTGGATGATTGGCAAAAGCTGATGGTTGTACTTTTGCCATGGGTGTCGAATGCATCACTAATGAAAGTGCCGGACGTACTATGGACATGAGTTGTGATTGGACTAGCTATGCTAGTGTTGATGGTACAACAAATATTACAAGATGCCGATTGCAACAATAACAGGGATGCCAATCACACCCCGTTGTATCAAGTAGCAAGAACTAGCCAACTTTGCCTCGTCAGTCTAGCTTACGGTTAACCACCAGACAAAAGCATGCGATCTATGCGTGGAGTGGTTCTATGGGCAAGTGCGGCAAGCGTGTTATACAAAAATACACCGTTTGAAGATTGCAAGGCATCTCGATGAAGTCGAGGATGGTCATACTTTCAAATCCTTCAAATGGAAAACGATAGGCATGGTTAGAAACAACCACAGACTGCTGTGGTGGTCAGTGTACGCCCGCACGGTGTAACTAAAACACAGTGATCTCTGTCGCCATCGACAGTGATGACCATTGGAAGATAAAAAACTTCACCCTGCCAATAACAGTATAGGAAGGTACTTCCAAAAGAAGCACGGACCAAATTTTGACGAATAAATCACGTATGACGAGGACAATTTCCTCAAATTTGGACCATGCTTAAGGTGGAAGAACTCCCCCATATCCATTGATGGAACATGCTACAAAAGCCGAGCTAGTTGAGTCGAGTTCAAAAACATGCACAGCTTGTATGACCGTAGGAGGTCACATCGCATGACCAAGTGGTGGAGACAACTCTCTCTTCAGTGGGTGAAGGTATGCGATTCATACCATGGTACTTCAGCCACATGAAATTGGTTACATGGCACGCATAGAAAACGTGCACGACATGCACCAAAAACCTCATCCATTAACTGTTGGCACGTTGAACACGGAATTAGTTTATGGATATGTGGGATAGATAAATGATTAGCTGATGTCTTGGATAAAAATGGCAACACCATTTCACAAAACAAGTAATTTGGTGGGTGAAGGATGTGTGCTACGACAGTCGTACGTCCCATTACACTACAATGTTTAAAGGAAAATGTGATCATTTCATGACTAAGCCCGTGTCATGATTATGTCATGAGATGTAAAATGGACCTGGCCTGTTAGCACGCCGACTTCAATCCTCTAGGATTGAACTCGCGCTGTATGTACAAAGTGTGTACTAGATGCATTACTACCTTTTGGAGGTTCTGTGCATCATTAGTCATGACCGATACAGACATCGTTCCATGATTAAACATGTCGAGGATAACATCCTTGAATAAATTCTCAATGGTGAAACCAGTGACACCCTTTCACTCGATGAGTGATGGATACAAATCGGGGTATCGACAACCCTGTTCAAAAGACAAGGATACTTGTGAGTGGGGGTTGTGAACATGCTAGAGGGGGACAAAGTTGCCATAGTGTGGTGGTCAAAGGCTGAAAGAGTCACTGTCTTGCGTATGAAAAGATTGACTCAAAGTCAACAGATTTTAAGGCGACACCTCCAGTCCATCATTACTCAGCGAGTGAACCTGTCATGGACATTGATGGACAAAAGTATGTGAACCAATGATGATGACATAAATTCATCCACAGTTTGGTGAAAATCCATTTTAGAGACAATGAGCGACACTCATTTTCCACTAATGGTGCTTCAGGGAACGACGACGATCTCATCGATTTCTACAAACCAACTACGACATAGTTGGGATCACGTCAAGGTCTATGTTTTCTGCTAAAAGCTTATGATCGTGGAGACAATCTATAAGATGTTAGCTTTAAGCTATCAGCATGTTAGCAACTACATCCTGGTGGTCCAACCGACCACATAAAACGTTGTAATCAACATTGAGGTAAATCATGACCAGTGTGTCGCAACTAAGTGTTGATATGAGGACTCTTCAAGATGGACCTTAAGAAACGATGTTTCTCATTAGTTTCTATTGACGTTTGGAGAGAAGTCTCAAAGTTGAAGACATCAGGACACGGTACACTAGTTGTGTACGTCACGTTCTTCAAACATCATGAGGATGGATTCCGATCATACCAAAGGCATGGTGTAGCACGGGCTATCCAATTTGTTGGAACAAAACCAATCTCCATGAGAGATCATTGCGATTACGGTGTGGTCAAACTACGCTTTGATGACCCGGAAGGTCATGGTAAAGAGACTGAACTCCCTTGGCTCTGGAGATGGTTCAGTTGAAGTACATTGCCAAATGCAAGTACAATGTGTTTTAGATGTCATTGCGGTGGTACCCAAAATGGTGGTTGTGTTTCTGATGTCTTTGATGAGGGCGATCCCCTCCACAAGTGCCTTGGGTGAGGCATATGGAAATATCTTTGTTGAGTGGAAGTACCGAATGTACACAACAAAAGCCATTGAACAATATGTTTTATTGTGACTTGGCACACACAATCAGTGACGGGTTCCCGAATTGAGCCTAAGGACGTGATGACACAAGCACACAATGACTTTGGAACTGGTTGTTCTAGGCTCACTGGATGTGATTCGGAGGTGCTCAATAACAATCACATGGAATTGATACTCAAAAGGTGTTCTTCCAACTTGTATCGCAATGATTGTGATCGTGGTACACCCGTTTGGTGAATACCATACGATTGTTCGTGGGTAGAATCCATGGTCGTTGAGATTTGTTACTTCAACTAACCTAGTTCAAAAATAGTGTGCTTTTGACAGGGGCATGAGCGGCAGCCTACGGTACCTATTTCAGGCATAAATAAGGGGATGATGGTTGATACCAAGATCATGTAGGTTTGAGTATTGTCGTGTCTAATGATTAACTTTAACAACAATTGCGCATGCCGGACGACCAATGCCGCCTCCTTCAAACATGAGTGCAATCTTTGAACAAAAAAAAAAGTGTGCTTAGCAACCTTGTCTGAGGGCCTTGGTGCCTCCCAATCCTAAGATAAAGCTAGCATGGGAGTTGCATGGGCTTAGTGGAGCTTGGTTGAGTTGAGCCAACCAACCCACAGGTGCTGAAAGGGGTCTAGTGGACCTATGCGTGGTCATAAACATGTGGCTGCAACTCGAGAGGATTGATTTCCAGATACTCAGTTGCACGTACTAACAATGTTGCAGGGAGGTACCACCTTGGCAACATCCTACTAGAAGAGATCATGTCCAAACGACATGGAAAGTGTTGTGTGGCTCTGGAAAGTTTTCGTGGGGACGCCCAGTTAATTAGTCACAAGGACGCTCCTTGCAAAGGGGAAGGAGGCGTCACCACAACACTTTGCTAAACACGTACCACACAAAATGTGGAAAAAATCAATTTACGTACCCTCTTCCTAACTGGCAAGACATTGTTGACAATGTACATCCCAAAAGGCATGGACCATGCCACAGATACACATGTTTGATGAGTCTTTGGTGAAGATCCATCATTACTTGTGAAGAGCATAGAAGGATTGTACTTGTCTCATCTTGATAAAAGCCAAGAGATCACGCAACCAACACAGGATGTTGTACGCATATGACCATAATCACAAAAACCACAAGTGTGTGGCCAATTGTGCGTGAACGTGACGCAATCGTGTTGCGGATGACAAGAGTTCACACGTGTGATATTGTTTTTGCTTCTTGTTGTATGGTTTGCATCATGAATAACTCGGTGATCAAACTGTCATCAGCAAAGACGAACTGGGATGGTTCGAAGCAAAGGGGGAGGACTAGAGCGTACGAGCCATTTTTAGGATTGAAAATGGTATTTGATTTCGATTCCCAGGTTTCGGGGACTCAAAACTGATGTCTCGACAAGTCGCGGTCCGAAAAAAAACACCAGACTAGAGTCTAGTTCGACTCTAATCCGGATTCAGCCCATAGGACGGATTTAAGGCAAGAGGAGTGCCGTGATGGAGGATCTATTGCGTCACTCCTCCTCCCCTCTAGTTGGCCGCAATGGTCCTGTTCACACGTGAATGTGCAACATGGAACAATATAGTTTTAGGTTTCACGTTTACAAAAATGCCCTATGATGAATGCGTCCATTTGTGGCGCGGTTTGTCTTAGCCAAAATGGCTGAGGCAACCATTCCCTCCTCCTCCTTGGACTGACTATTATGAGGGCCTATGTTTTGGTTCTAGAGTTGCTCGCAAACCAGCCCACGGCTGTCACAGGTATCCACTTTTTAAAGAATTGTTAAATCTGTCATTTCCTACAACTTTCACCCCAGGAGCTCGACCAAAATGCAAGAATCACCTTGGAAATGTTAGTAATAGGTATAACCCATGCACGCCTTGCGTGTAGTTTTGCATCTTTGAGATAATGATCTCTAACTGTTCACATCTCTTCACAAACTCAAAGCAACATCTCCCTAAAAGGACACGGGTCAACACCTATCAACACCCAAGAACTCTGTTGTTTGTTATCTAGTAGCAAGAAAGAAAACATCCTCTAATTAGTGTTGTTTTAGTAGTCAAGTGATTGGACGGTCTTCGTTGAGATCATTTGTTGATAGTGGCTTCATCTGTCTCTCCTTCCTTCAATGAGTCTTTCTTAAGAGCTCTGGACTCTTCCTCGGAGTCAAAGAGGAAGCGCTTTGCTGTTGGGGCCATGGCATCCTTGGCTTCTCCTAGCTTTAAAACCTGCTGCACAAAAAAAGAAAAGAACTATTTGTTTTTACCCATTTTGCACAAGGAGGTGAAAGTCAAAAGATGAATAGGGATGTAAAACACCCTACAGATGGAGGTTGCGTGGTGGGATTCGGTGTGGTGAAGGTAAGTCCATGCACCGGGGAGCTTGAAAACCTTTCCCATACATGCCTCTTGCTCTGAAAGCATAAAACAAAACATTTAAAGATTGTTATGATGCAGCTTGGAGCTAACAGTACGAACAAATTATGAGATTCCTCACCTGGTTGGAGTGGACAAATTCAACCAAAATGTACACCTCGATTCCTTCACGCTTCACGATATCAAGCTGCAAACAACAGTGATTCATGATTTATGTGAATGTTAAGAGGGATAATACATCGTTTACAAATTTCAGGCAGAACTTGACACACCTCCACTTCTAAACGTTGTTGCTTCATTCGGAACTGTTCTGACAGTAGGAAGGTAGCACGATGGCCAGGTTGCATTGCTGCCAGTGCGTCGAGGTTGACCTCAGGAAACAACCTTTTCTCTAAGTGGACAGGGATCTCAATGTCTTCAAGCTTTGGTTCCCCTGTCCACAAGTAGGAGAAGAGGTCATTGACTTAGATGAAAGTTGTCTTCTAAGAGGCAAACAACATTCTAACATTGATAAGAAAAGAGAATAGACGGATGTAAGGAGACATGTGTTCAGCTATTTGTTGCTTACCATCAGCCTTTGCATCAAAACACACAGATCCTTTGCGCAGACTGACTTCACCATGCTCTTGACACTAGTGGATTTGATGTGAAGCATTTCATTTCACGACTCCCTTGTACAACAAATCATCAACCAGCTTCATAGGACGAGATTTGTCTTTCTTGAACTTCACTTGATCTACCGTCAGAAGCATGCTGGCCTTGGCATGATACACGTTTTTTGCCATCATCACAAAATGTATGGCTCAAAACCTGCACAAGGAGAAGCAATCAGTATTGTATCTTAAAGAATACATGAAGAAGAAGTAAAATCACCAAGCTAACTTGTTAACACCATGTAGTTCAGGGCATACATCCCGGAAATCTCCACTGATAACTGTTGCAAGACTGGTTGTGACGTTCAAAAACCGTGATCTGCAACATCACAACATGATATAGTCAGATAGTCTTCCTATGTAATAATACTCAACATGTTTTCCCACCATGTTTAGGTAGAAAACATGCCCATACCTCATTGTCGCTCTTCGGGTGCTCTCCTTGCAATACATAGCAGACACGATGACCATCTCTCTCGTATTCATGAACACTTGAATTAAGTCCGCTGCTTCACGCCATGCTGTTGCAAAGAATGCATGTCTTTGGTCTGCGAGTATGAACTCCTGTTTTTTGGTTCTCGACATGCCAACAATCTAAGGTCCTTGGGCTACTTGAATCTCTCCAAGATGAAGTCCAAGCTGCAAAACCATATGTGGACATTACGATAAGTTCATACATGTGTGCTTGATCACAAGTATAAACACTCACATACATTTGGATGTGCACATGTGCATGCATGCACACGCACACACACACACACACACACACACATACACACACACACACACACACACACACACACACACACACACACACACACACACACACACACAC
>SZWC01011855.1:0-13612 GCA_023375785.1 Penium margaritaceum
AAGCTGGGTCACAGAAATTAAAGCCGGGTCACAGAAACCAAAGCCGGGTTACAGAAACCAAATCTGGGTCACAGAAACCAAAGCTGGGTCACAGAAACCAAAGCTAGTCAGAGAAACCAAAGCTAGGTCACAGAAACCAAAGCCGGGTCAAAGAAACCAAAGCCGGGTCACAAAAACTAAAGCCAGGTGACAGAGACCAAAGCCAGATCACAGAAACCAGAACCAGGTCACAAAAACCAAAGCCATGTCACATTAACCAAAGCCAAGTCATAGAAACCAAAGCCGAGTCACAGAATCCAGGGCCGGGTCACAGCAAGCCAAAGCCAGGTCACAGAAACCAAAGCTGGGTCACAGAAACCAAAGCCGGGTCAAAGAAACCAAAGTCGCATCACAGAATCCAATGTCGGGTCACTGAAACCAAAGCCGGGTCACAGAAACCAACACCGGGTCACATAAAGTAAAAGCCGGGTCTTACAAACCAAAGCCTGGTAAAAGAAACCAAAGCCAAGTCACAGAAACCAAAGCCAGCTCACAGAAACCAAAGCCGGTCCACAGACACCAAAGCCGGGTCACAGAAACCAAAGCTGGGTCACAGAAACCAAAGCCGGGCCACAGAAACCAAAACTGGGTCATAGAAACCAAAACCGGGTCACATAAACCAAAGCCGGGTCACAGATACCAAAGCCGGGTCACAAGAACCAAAGCCGGGTCACAGACACCAAACCCGGGTCACAGAAACCAAAGCCGGGTCATAGAAACCAAAGCCAGTTCACAGAAACCAACGCCGGGTCACAGAAACCAAAGCCGGGTCACAGAAACCAAAGCCGGGTCACAGAAACGAAAGCCGGGTCATAGAAAGCAAAGCCGGGTCACAGAAACAAAAGCCGGGTCATAGAAACCAAAGACAGGTCATAGAAACCAAAGCCGGGTCAAAGAAACCAAAGCTGGATAAACCAAAGCCGGATCACAAAAACCAAAGCTGGGCCACAGAAACAAAAGCCGGGTCAGAGAAACCAAAGCCGGGTCACAGAAATCAAAACCGGGTCACAGAAACCAAAGCATGGTCACAGAAACCAAAGGTGGGTCACAGAAACCAAAGCCAGGTCACAGCAACCAAAGCGGGGTCACAGAAACCAGAGCCGAGTCACCGAAAACAAAGCCGGGTCACACAAACCAAAGCCGGGTCACAGAAACCAAAGTCGGTTCACAGAAACCAAAGCCGGGTCACAGAAACCAAAGTCGGGTCACAGAAACCAAAGCCGGGTCACAGAAAGCAAAGCCGGGTCACAGAAACCAAAGCCGGGTCATAGAAACCAATGCCGGGTCACAGAAACCAAATCCGGGTCACAGAAACCAAAGCCGGGTCACAGAAGCCAAAGCCGGGTAACAGAAAGCAAAGCCGGGTCACACAAACCAAAGCCGGGTCACAGAAACCAACGCCGGGTCACAGAAACCAAAGCGGGGTCACAGAAACCAAAGCCGGGTCATAGAAACCAATGCCGGGTCACAGAAACCAAATCCGGGTCACAGAAACCAAAGCCGGGTCACAGAAGCCAAAGCCGGGTAACAGAAAGCAAAGCCGGGTCACACAAACCAAAGCCGGGTCACAGAAACCAACGCCGGGTCACAGAAACCAAAGCGGGGTCACAGAAACCAAAGCCGGGTCATAGAAACCAATGCCGGGTCACAGAAACCAAATCCGGGTCACAGAAACCAAAGCCGGGTCACAGAAGCCAAAGCCGGGTAACAGAAAGCAAAGCCGGGTCACACAAACCAAAGCCGGGTCACAGAAACCAACGCCGGGTCACAGAAACCAAAGCGGGGTCACAGAAACCAAAGCCGGGTCATAGAAACCAATGCCGGGTCACAGAAACCAAATCCGGGTCACAGAAACCAAAGCCGGGTCACAGAAGCCAAAGCCGGGTAACAGAAAGCAAAGCCGGGTCACACAAACCAAAGCCGGGTCACAGAAACCAACGCCGGGTCACAGAAACCAAAGCGGGGTCACAGAAACCAAAGCCGGGTCATAGAAACCAATGCCGGGTCACAGAAACCAAATCCGGGTCACAGAAACCAAAGCCGGGTCACAGAAGCCAAAGCCGGGTAACAGAAAGCAAAGCCGGGTCACACAAACCAAAGCCGGGTCACAGAAACCAACGCCGGGTCACAGAAACCAAAGCGGGGTCACAGAAACCAAAGCCGGGTCATAGAAACCAATGCCGGGTCACAGAAACCAAATCCGGGTCACAGAAACCAAAGCCGGGTCACAGAAGCCAAAGCCGGGTAACAGAAAGCAAAGCCGGGTCACACAAACCAAAGCCGGGTCACAGAAACCAACGCCGGGTCACAGAAACCAAAGCGGGGTCACAGAAACCAAAGCCGGGTCATAGAAACCAATGCCGGGTCACAGAAACCAAATCCGGGTCACAGAAACCAAAGCCGGGTCACAGAAGCCAAAGCCGGGTAACAGAAAGCAAAGCCGGGTCACACAAACCAAAGCCGGGTCACAGAAACCAACGCCGGGTCACAGAAACCAAAGCGGGGTCACAGAAACCAAAGCCGGGTCATAGAAACCAATGCCGGGTCACAGAAACCAAATCCGGGTCACAGAAACCAAAGCCGGGTCACAGAAGCCAAAGCCGGGTAACAGAAAGCAAAGCCGGGTCACACAAACCAAAGCCGGGTCACAGAAACCAACGCCGGGTCACAGAAACCAAAGCGGGGTCACAGAAACCAAAGCCGGGTCATAGAAACCAATGCCGGGTCACAGAAACCAAATCCGGGTCACAGAAACCAAAGCCGGGTCACAGAAGCCAAAGCCGGGTAACAGAAAGCAAAGCCGGGTCACACAAACCAAAGCCGGGTCACAGAAACCAACGCCGGGTCACAGAAACCAAAGCGGGGTCACAGAAACCAAAGCCGGGTCATAGAAACCAATGCCGGGTCACAGAAACCAAATCCGGGTCACAGAAACCAAAGCCGGGTCACAGAAGCCAAAGCCGGGTAACAGAAAGCAAAGCCGGGTCACACAAACCAAAGCCGGGTCACAGAAACCAACGCCGGGTCACAGAAACCAAAGCGGGGTCACAGAAACCAAAGCCGGGTCATAGAAACCAATGCCGGGTCACAGAAACCAAATCCGGGTCACAGAAACCAAAGCCGGGTCACAGAAGCCAAAGCCGGGTAACAGAAAGCAAAGCCGGGTCACACAAACCAAAGCCGGGTCACAGAAACCAACGCCGGGTCACAGAAACCAAAGCGGGGTCACAGAAACCAAAGCCGGGTCATAGAAACCAATGCCGGGTCACAGAAACCAAATCCGGGTCACAGAAACCAAAGCCGGGTCACAGAAGCCAAAGCCGGGTAACAGAAAGCAAAGCCGGGTCACACAAACCAAAGCCGGGTCACAGAAACCAACGCCGGGTCACAGAAACCAAAGCGGGGTCACAGAAACCAAAGCCGGGTCATAGAAACCAATGCCGGGTCACAGAAACCAAATCCGGGTCACAGAAACCAAAGCCGGGTCACAGAAGCCAAAGCCGGGTAACAGAAAGCAAAGCCGGGTCACACAAACCAAAGCCGGGTCACAGAAACCAACGCCGGGTCACAGAAACCAAAGCGGGGTCACAGAAACCAAAGCCGGGTCATAGAAACCAATGCCGGGTCACAGAAACCAAATCCGGGTCACAGAAACCAAAGCCGGGTCACAGAAGCCAAAGCCGGGTAACAGAAAGCAAAGCCGGGTCACACAAACCAAAGCCGGGTCACAGAAACCAACGCCGGGTCACAGAAACCAAAGCGGGGTCACAGAAACCAAAGCCGGGTCATAGAAACCAATGCCGGGTCACAGAAACCAAATCCGGGTCACAGAAACCAAAGCCGGGTCACAGAAGCCAAAGCCGGGTAACAGAAAGCAAAGCCGGGTCACACAAACCAAAGCCGGGTCACAGAAACCAACGCCGGGTCACAGAAACCAAAGCGGGGTCACAGAAACCAAAGCCGGGTCATAGAAACCAATGCCGGGTCACAGAAACCAAATCCGGGTCACAGAAACCAAAGCCGGGTCACAGAAGCCAAAGCCGGGTAACAGAAAGCAAAGCCGGGTCACACAAACCAAAGCCGGGTCACAGAAACCAACGCCGGGTCACAGAAACCAAAGCGGGGTCACAGAAACCAAAGCCGGGTCATAGAAACCAATGCCGGGTCACAGAAACCAAATCCGGGTCACAGAAACCAAAGCCGGGTCACAGAAGCCAAAGCCGGGTAACAGAAAGCAAAGCCGGGTCACACAAACCAAAGCCGGGTCACAGAAACCAACGCCGGGTCACAGAAACCAAAGCGGGGTCACAGAAACCAAAGCCGGGTCATAGAAACCAATGCCGGGTCACAGAAACCAAATCCGGGTCACAGAAACCAAAGCCGGGTCACAGAAGCCAAAGCCGGGTAACAGAAAGCAAAGCCGGGTCACACAAACCAAAGCCGGGTCACAGAGACCAACGCCAGGTCACAGAAACCAAAGCGGGGTCACAGAAACCAAAGCCGGGTCATAGAAACCAAAGCCGGGTCATAGAAACCACAGCTGGGTCATAGAAAACAAAGCCGGGTCACAGAAACGAAAGCCGGGTCATAGAAACTAAAGACGGGTCACAGAAACCAAAACCGGGTCATAGAAACCAAAATCGGGTCACATAAACCAAAGCCGGGTCACAGATTTCAAAGCCGGGTCACAGAAACCAAAGCTGGGTCAGAGACACCAAACCCGGGTCACAGAAACAAAAGCCGGGTCACAGAAACCTAAGCCGGGTCACAGAAACCAAAGCCGGGTCACAGAAACAAAAGCCGGGTCACAGAAACCTAAGCCGGGTCACAGAAACCAAAGCCGGGTCACAACAACCAAAGCCGGGTCACAGAAACCAAAGCAGGGTCACACAAACCAAAGCCGGGTCACAGAAACCAAAGCCGGGTTACAGAAACCAAAGCCGGGTCAAAGTAACCAAAGCTGGGTAAACAAAAGGCGGTACATAGAAAACAAAGCTGGACCAAATAAACCAAAGCTGGGTCGAATAAACCAAAGCCCGGTCACAGACACCAAAGCCGGGTCACAAAATCCAAAGCCGGATCACAGAAACCAAAGCCGGGTCAGAGAAACCAAAGCCGGGTCACAGAAACCAAAGCCGGGTCACAAAACCCAAATCCGGGTCACAAAACCAAAGCCGGGTCACAGAAACCAACGTAGGGTCACAGAAACCAAAGCCTGGTCACAGAAACCAAAGCCGGGTCACAGACACCAAAGCCGGGTCACAGAAACCAACGTAGGGTCACAGAAACCAAAGCCTGGTCACAGAAACCAAAGCCGGGTCACAGACACCAAAGCCGGGTCACAGAAACCAACGTAGGGTCACAGAAACCAAAGCCTGGTCACAGAAACCAAAGCCGGGTCACAGACACCAAAGCCGGGTCACAGAAACCAACGTAGGGTCACAGAAACCAAAGCCTGGTCACAGAAACCAAAGCCGGGTCACAGACACCAAAGCCGGGTCACAGAAACCAACGTAGGGTCACAGAAACCAAAGCCTGGTCACAGAAACCAAAGCCGGGTCACAGACACCAAAGCCGGGTCACAGAAACCAACGTAGGGTCACAGAAACCAAAGCCTGGTCACAGAAACCAAAGCCGGGTCACAGACACCAAAGCCGGGTCACAGAAACCAACGTAGGGTCACAGAAACCAAAGCCTGGTCACAGAAACCAAAGCCGGGTCACAGACACCAAAGCCGGGTCACAGAAACCAACGTAGGGTCACAGAAACCAAAGCCTGGTCACAGAAACCAAAGCCGGGTCACAGACACCAAAGCCGGGTCACAGAAACCAACGTAGGGTCACAGAAACCAAAGCCTGGTCACAGAAACCAAAGCCGGGTCACAGACACCAAAGCCGGGTCACAGAAACCAACGTAGGGTCACAGAAACCAAAGCCTGGTCACAGAAACCAAAGCCGGGTCACAGACACCAAAGCCGGGTCACAGAAACCAACGTAGGGTCACAGAAACCAAAGCCTGGTCACAGAAACCAAAGCCGGGTCACAGACACCAAAGCCGGGTCACAGAAACCAACGTAGGGTCACAGAAACCAAAGCCTGGTCACAGAAACCAAAGCCGGGTCACAGACACCAAAGCCGGGTCACAGAAACCAACGTAGGGTCACAGAAACCAAAGCCTGGTCACAGAAACCAAAGCCGGGTCACAGACACCAAAGCCGGGTCACAGAAACCAACGTAGGGTCACAGAAACCAAAGCCTGGTCACAGAAACCAAAGCCGGGTCACAGAAACCAAAGCCGGGTCATAGAAACCAAAGCCGGGTCACAGAAACGAAAGCCGGGTCATAGAAACCAAAGACGGGTCACAGAAACCAAAGCCGGGTCGAAGAAACCAGAGCTGGATAAACCAAAGCCGGATCACAGAAACCAAAGCCGGATCACAGAAACCAAAGCTTGGTCACAAAAACCAATGCCGGGTCACAGAAACCAAAGCCAGGTCACACAAACGTAGGCCGGGCCTACTTGCGCCCTACTTGCACCCTACTTGCGCCCTAGTTGCACCCTAGTTGCGCCCTAGTTGCGCCCTACTTGCGCCCTAGTTGCGCCCTAGTTGCGCCCTAGTTGCACCCTAGTTGCGCCCTAGTTGCGCCTTAGTTGGACCCTAGTTGCGCCCTAGTTGCGCCCTAGTTGCGCCCTAGTTGCACCATAGTTGCGCCCTAGTTGCGCCCTAGTTGCGCCCTAGTTGCGCCCTAGTTACGCCCTAGTTGCGCCCAAGTTGCGCCCTAGTTGCGCACTAGTTGCACCCTAGTTACGGCCTAGTTGTGCCCTAGTTGCGTCCTAGTTGCGCCCTAGTTGCGCCCTAGTTGCCCCCAGTTGCGCCCTAATTGCAACCTAGTTTCGCCCTAGTTGCGCCCTAGTTGCGCACTAGTTGTGCCCTAGTTACACCCAAGTTGCGCACTATTCGCGCCCTAGTCGCGCCCTAGTTGCGCCCTAGTTGCGCACTAGTTACACCCTAGTTGCGCCCTAGCTGTGCCCTAGTTCCGCCCTAGTTGTGCCCTAGTTGCGTCCTAGTTGCGCCCTAGTTGTGCCATAGTTGCCCCCTAGTTGCGTCCTTGTTGCGCCCGGGCGCCCTAGTTGCGCCCTAGTTGCGCCCTACTTGCACCCTAGTTGCACCCTAGTTACGCACTAGTTGCGCCCTTGTTGCGTCCTAGTTGCGCCCTAGTTGTGTCCTAGTTGCGCCCTACGTGCGCCTTTCTGGCGCCTACTTGCGCCCTAGTTGCGCCTCAGTTGGGCACTAGCTACGCCCTAGTTGTCCCCTTGTTGCGCCCTAGTTGCGTCCTACTTGCACCCTAGTTGCGCTTTAGTTGCGCCCTAGTTGCACCCAACTTACACACTAGTTGCACCCTAGTTGCGCCCTAGTTGCGTCCTAGTTGCGCCCTAGTTGCGCCCTAGTTGCGCCCTACTTGCGCCCTAGTTGCGCCCTAGTTGCACCCTAGTTGCGCCCTAGTTGTGCCCTAGTTGCGCCCTAGCTGCGCCCTAGTTCCGCCCTAGTTGTGCCCTAGTTGCGTCCTAGTTGCGCCCTAGTTGCGTCCTAGTTGCGTCCTAGTTGCGCCCTAGTTGCGTCCTAGTTGCGTCCTAGTTGCGCCCTAGTTGCGTCCTAGTTGCGTCCTAGTTGCGCCCTAGTTGCGTCCTAGTTGCGTCCTAGTTGCGCCCTAGTTGCGTCCTAGTTGCGTCCTAGTTGCGCCCTAGTTGCGTCCTAGTTGCGTCCTAGTTGCGCCCTAGTTGCGTCCTAGTTGCGTCCTAGTTGCGCCCTAGTTGCGTCCTAGTTGCGTCCTAGTTGCGCCCTAGTTGCGTCCTAGTTGCGTCCTAGTTGCGCCCTAGTTGCGTCCTAGTTGCGTCCTAGTTGCGCCCTAGTTGCGTCCTAGTTGCGTCCTAGTTGCGCCCTAGTTGCGTCCTAGTTGCGTCCTAGTTGCGCCCTAGTTGCGTCCTAGTTGCGTCCTAGTTGCGCCCTAGTTGCGTCCTAGTTGCGTCCTAGTTGCGCCCTAGTTGCGTCCTAGTTGCGTCCTAGTTGCGCCCTAGTTGCGTCCTAGTTGCGTCCTAGTTGCGCCCTAGTTGCGTCCTAGTTGCGTCCTAGTTGCGCCCTAGTTGCGTCCTAGTTGCGTCCTAGTTGCGCCCTAGTTGCGTCCTAGTTGCGTCCTAGTTGCGCCCTAGTTGCGCCCTAGTTGCGCCTTAGTTGCGCCCTAGTTGCACCCAACTTACACACTAGTTGCACCCTAGTTGCGCCCTAGTTGCGTCCTAGTTGCGCCCTAGTTGCGCCCTAGTTGCGCCCTACTTGCGACCTAGTTGCGCCCTAGTTGCACCCTAGTTGCGCCCTAGTTGTGCCCTAGTTGCGCCCTATTTGCGCCCTACATGTGCCCTACTCTCGCCCTAGTTGCACCCCAGTTGGGCACTAGCTACGCCCTAGTTGTACCCTAGTTGCACCCTAGCTGCGTCCTACTTGTGCCCTACTTGCGCCCTAGTTGCGCCTTAGTTGTGCCTCAGTTGCGCCTTAGTTGCGCCTTAATTGCGCCCTAGTTGCGGCCAAGTTGCGCCCTAGTTGCGCCCTAGTTGCACCCTAGTTGCGCTCTAGTTGCACCCTAGTTACGCCCTAGTTGTGCCCGAGTTGCGTCCTAGTTGCACCCTTGTTACGCCCTTCTTGCACCCTCGTTGCGCCCTCGTTGCGCCCTCATTGCGCCCTCGTTGCGCTCAAGTTGCACCCTAGTTGCGCCCTTGTTACGCCCTAGTTGTGCCCCACTTGTGCCATAGTTGCGCCCTACTTGCGCCCTACTTGGGCCCTTCTTGCACCCTAGTTGAACCGTTGTTGCGCCCTAGTTGCGTCCTAGTTACACCCTAGTTGCGCCCTAGTTGCGCCCTAGTTGCACCCTAGTTGCACCCTAGTTGCGCCCTAGTTACACCCTAGTCGCACCCTAATTGCACCCTAGTTGCACCCTAGTTGCGCCCTAGTCGCGCCCTAGTCGCGCCCTAGTCACGTCCTTATTGCGCCCTAGTTGCGCCCTAGTTGCGCTCTAGTTGCACCCTGTTTGCGCCCTTATTGCACCCTACTTGCACCCTACTGACACCCGTTTTGCGCCCTTGTTGTGCCTTAGTTGGGCACTAGCTACGCCCTAGTTGTGCCCTAGTTGCGCCCTAGTTGCGTCCTACTTGTGCCCTACTTGCGCGCTAGTTGCGCCTTAGTTGCACCTTAGTTGCGCCCAACTTGCACCCTAGTTGCACCCTAGTTGCGCCCTAGTTGTGCCCTAGTTGCGCCCTAGTTGCGCCCTAGTTGCGCTCTAGTTGCGCCCTATTTGCGTCCTAGTTACGCCCTAGTTGCTCCCTAGTTGCGCTCTAGTTGCGTCCTAGTTACGCCCTAGTTGCGCCCTAGTTGCGCCCTAGTTGCGCCCTAGTTGAGCGCTAGTTGCGTCCTAGTTGCGCCCTAGTTGCGCCCTTGTTACGACTTAGTTGTGCCCTACTTGCGCCCTACTTGCGTCCTAGTTGCGCCCTACTTGCACCCTACTTGCGTCTTAGTTGCGTCCTAGTTGCGCCCTAGTTGCGCCTCAGTTGGGCACTAGCTACGCCCTAGTTGTACCCTACTTGCGCCCTAGTTGCATCCTACTTGTGCCCTATTTGCGTCCTAGTTGCCCCTTAGCTATGCCCTAGTTGCGCCCTAGTTGCGCCCTAGTTACGCCCTAGTTGTGCCCTAGTTGCGCCCTAGTTGCGCCCTAGTTGCGCCTTAGGTGCGCCCTAGTTGCGCCCTAGTTGCGCCCTAGTTGCGCCCTATTTGCCCCCAGTTGCGTCCTAATTGCGCCCTAGTTGCGTCCTAGTTGCGCCCTAGTCGCGCCCTAGTCGCGCCCTAGTTGCGCCCTAGTTGCGCCCTAGTCGCGCCCTAGTCGCGCCCTAGTTGCGCCCTAGTTGCGCCCTAGTCGCGCCCTAGTCGCGCCCTAGTTGCGCCCTAGTTGCGCCCTAGTTGCGACCTAGATGTTCCCTAGTTGCAACCTAGTTGCGCCCTAGTTGCGCCCTAGTTGCCCCCAGTTGCGCCCTAATTGCGCCCTAGTTGCGCCCTAGTTGCGCCCTAGTTGTGCCCTAGTTGCACCCTAGTTGCGCCCAAGTCGCGCACTAGTCGCGCCCTAGTCGCGCCCTAGTTGCGCCCTAGTTGCGCACTAGGTGCACCCTAGTTGCGCCCTAGTTGCATCCTAGTTGCGTCCTAGTTGTGCCCTAGTTGCATCCTAGTTGCGTCCTAGTTGCGCCCTAGTTGCCCCCTAGTTTCGCCCTAATTGCGCCCGGGCGCCCTAGTTGCGCCCTAGTTGCGCCCTACTTGCACTCTAGTTGCACCCTAGTTACGTACTAGTTGCGCCCTAGTTGCGTCCTAGTTGCACCATAGTTGCACCCTAGTTGCGCCCTACTTGCGCCCTACTGGTGCCTACTTGCGCCCTAGTTGCACCTCAGATGGGCACTAGCTACGCCCTATTTGTCCCCTTGTTGCGCCCTTAGTTGCGTCTTACTTACGCCCTAGTTGCGCCTTAGTTGCGCCCTAGTTGCGCCCAACTTGCAGACTAGTTGTACCCTAGTTACGCCCTAGTTGTGCCCTAGTTGAGCCCTAGTTGTACCCTAGTTGCACCCTAGTTGCGCCCTGGTTGCGCCCTCGTTGCGCCCTCATTGCGCCCTAGTTGCACCCTAGTTGCGACCTAGTTGCGCCCTAGTTGCGCCCTAGGTGCCCCCTGTTGCGTCCTAATTGCGCCCTAGTTGCACCCTAGTTGCTCCCTAGTTACGCTCTAGTTGCACCCTAGTTACGCCCTAGTTCCGCCCTAGTTGCACCCTAGTTGCGCCCTAGTTGCGCCCTAGTTGCGCCCTAGTTGTGCCCTAGTTGCGCCCTAGTTGCGCCTACTTGCGCCCTAGTTGCGTCCTTGTTGCGCCTTAGTTGTGCGCCAGTTGCGCCCTACTTGCGCCCTACTTGTGCCCTAGTTGCGCCCTACTTGCACCCTAGTTGCGTCTTAGTTGCGACTTAGTTGCGCCCTAGTTGCGCCCTTCTTGCGCCCTTATTGCACCCTACTTACACCCTATTGGCGCCCTACTTGCGCCCTAGTTGCACCTCAGTTGGACACTAGCTACGCCCTAATTGTGCCCTAGTTGCGCCCTAGTTGCGTCTTACTTGCGCCCTACTTGCGCCCTAGTTGCACCCTAGTTGCACCCTACTTGCATCCTAGTTACGCCCTAGTTGTGCCCTAGTTTCTCCCTAGTTGCGCCCTAGTTGCGCCCTGGTTGCGCACAAGTTGCAACCTACTTGCGCCCTACTTGCACACTACTTGCGCCCTAGTTGTGCCTCAGTTGGGGACTAGCTACGCCCTAGTTGTACCCTAGTTGCGCCCTAGTTGCGTCCTACTTGTACCCTATTTGTGCCCTAGTTGTGCCTTAGTTGCGCCTTAGTTGCACCCTAGTTGCGCCCTAGTTGCGCCCTAGTTGCACCATAGTTGCGCCCTAGTTGCGCCCTAGTTGCGCCCTAGTTGCGCCCAAGTCGCGCCCTAGTCGCGCACTAGTTGCGCCCTAGTTGCATCCTAGTTGTGCCCTAGTTGCGTCCTAGTTGCGCCCTAGTTGCACCCTGGTTGCTCCCAGTTGTGCCCTAATTGCATCCTAGTTGCGCCCTAGTTGCGCCCTAGTTGCGCCCTAGTTGCGCCCTAGTTACGCCCAAGTCGCGCCCTAGTCGCGCCCTAGTCGCGCCCTAGTTGCGCCCTAGTTGCGCACTAGTTGCACCCTAGTTGCGCCCTAGTTGCGCCCTAGTTCCGCCCTAGTTGTGCCCTAGTTGCGTCCTAGTTGCGCCCTCGTTGTGCCCTAGTTGCCCCCTAGTTGCGCCCTAGTTGCGCCCTAGTTGCGCCTTAGGTGCGCCCTAGTTGCGCCCTAGTTGCGCCCTAGCTGCGCCCTAGTTGCGCCCTAGTTGCGCCCTAGCTGCGCCCTAGTTGCGCCCTAGTTGCGCCCTAGCTGCGCCCTAGTTGCGCCCTAGTTGCGCCCTAGTCGCGCCCTAGTCGCGCCCTAGTTGCGCCCTAGTTGCGCACTAGTTGCACCCTAGTTGCGCCCTAGTTGCGCCCTAGTTCCGCCCTAGTTGTGCCCTAGTTGCGTCCTAGTTGCGCCCTAGTTGTGCCCTAGTTGCCCCCTAGTTGCGCCCTAGTTGCCCCCTAGTTGCCCCCTAGTTGCCCCCTAGTTGCGCCCTAGTTCCGCCCTAGTTGTGCCCTAGTTGCGTCCTAGTTGCGCCCTAGTTGCGCCCTAGTTGCGCCCTAGTTACGCCCTAGTCGCTCCCTAGTCGCGCCCTAGTCGCGCCCTAGTTGCGCCCTAGTTGCGCCCTAGTTGCCCCCTAGTTGCCCCCTAGTTGCCCCCTAGTTTCACCCGGGTGCCCTAGTTGCGTCCTAGTTGTGCCCTACTTGCACCCTAGCTGCACCCTAGTTACGCACTACTTGCGTCCTAGTTGCGTCCCAGTTGCGCCGTAGTTGCGTCCTAGTTGCGCCCTACGTGCGCCTTTCTGGCGCCTACTTGCGCCCTAGTCTCGCCTCAGTTGGGCACTAACTACGCCCAAGTTGTCCCCTAGTTGCACCCTAGTTGCGTCCTACTTGCGCCCTAGTTGCGCCTTAGTTGCACCCTAGTTGCACCCAACTTACACACTAGTTGCACCCTAGTTGCGCCCTAGTTGCGTCCTAGTTGCGCCCTAGTTGCGCCCTAGTTGCGCCCTAGTTGCATCCTCGTTGGGCCCTCGTTGCGCCTTAGTTGCGCCCTAGTTGTGCCCTAGTTGCGCCCTAGTTGCACCCTAGTTGTGCCCAAGTTACGCCCTAGTTGCGCCCTAGTTGCGCCCTAGTTGTGCCCTAGTTGCGCCCTAGTTGCGCCATAGTTGCGCCCTAGTTGCACCCTAGTTGTGCCCAAGTTACGCCCTAGTTGCGCCCTAGTTGCGCCCTAGTTGTGCCCTAGTTGCGCCCTAGTTGCGCCATAGTTGCGCCCTAGTTGCGCCTTAGTTGTGCCCTAGTTGCGCCCTACCTGCGCCCTACTTGAGCCCTCGTCGCGCCCTAGTTGCGCCCTACTTGTGTCCTAGATGCGTCCTAGTTGCACCCTAGTTGCGCCATTCTTGCGCCCTTATTGCACCCTACTTACGCCCTATTAGCGTCCTACTTGCGCCCCAGTTGCGCTTCAGTTGGGCACTAGCTGCGCCCTAGTTGTACCCTAGTTGCGCCCTAGTTGCATCCTACTTGTGTCCTACTTGCGCCCTAGTTACGCCTTTGTTGCTTCCTAGTTGCGCCTTAGTTACGCCCTAGCTACGCCCTAGTTGCGCCCTAGTTGCGCCCTAGTTGCACCCTAGTTGCGCCGTAGTTGCGCCCTAGTTGCGTCCTCGTTGCGCCCGTGTTGCGCCCTTGTTGCGCCCTCGTTGCGCCCTTGTTGCGCCCTAGTTGCGCCCTAGTTGCGCTCTAGTTGTGCCCCACTTGCGCCGTAGTTGCACCCTACTTGTGTCCTACTTGCGCCCTACTTGCGCCCTAGTTGCACCCTAGTTGCGCCCTAGTTGCGCCCT
>SZWC01011855.1:50365-67716 GCA_023375785.1 Penium margaritaceum
AACTAGGGCGCAACTAGGGTGCAACTAGGGCGCAACTAGTGCGCAACTAGGACGCAACTAGGGTGCAACTAGTGTGCAAATCGGGCGCAACTAGGTTATAACTAAGGCGCAACTAGGACGCAAGTAGGACGCAACTAGGGCGCAACTAGGGGACAACTAGGGCGTAGCTAGTGCCCATCTGAGGCGCAACTAGGGTGCAAGTAGGTGCCAGAAGGACGCAAGTAGGGCGCAACTAGGGCGCAACTAGGGCGCAACTAGAACGCAACTAGGGCGCAACTATTGCGTAACTAGGGTGTAACTAGGGTGCAAGTAGGGCGCAACTTGGGCGCAACTAGGGCGCCCGGGCGCAACAAGGGCACAACTAGGGGGCAACTATGGCGCAACTAGGGTGCAGCTAGGACGCAACTAGGGAAAAACTAGGACGCAACTAGGGTGCAACTAGGGCGCATCTAGGGTGCAACTAGTGCGCAACTAGGGCGCAACTAGGGCGCGACTAGGGCGCGACTAGGGCGCGACTTGGGCGCAACTAGGACGCAACTAGGGCGCAACTAGGGCGCAACTAGGGCGCATTTAGGGCACAACCGGAGGTAACTAGGGCGCAACTAGGGCACAACTATGGCACAACTAGGGCACAACTAGGGCGCAACTAGGGCGCAACTAGGGCACGACTAGGGCGCGACTTGGGCGCAACTAGGGCGCAACTAGGGCACAACTATGGCACAACTAGGGCACAACTAGGGCGCAACTAGGGCGCAACTAGGGCACGACTAGGGCGCGACTTGGGCGCAACTAGAGCGCACCTAGGACGCAATTAGGGCGCAACTGGGGGCAACTAGGGCGCAACTAGGATGCAACTAGGTCGCAACTAGGGCGCAACTAGGGTGCAACTAGGGCGCAACTAGGGCGCAACTAAGGCGCAACTAGGGCACAAATAGGGTACAAGTAGGACGCAACTAGGGCGCAACTAGGGTACAACTAGGGCGTATCTAGTCCCCAACTGAGGCGCAACTAGGGCGCAAGTAGGGAGCAAGTAGGGCGCAAGTAGGTTGCAACTTGTGTGCAACCAGGGCGTAACTAGGGCGCAACTAGGGCGCAACTAGGGCGCAACTAGGGCGCAACTAGGGCGCAACTATGGTGCAAGTAGGGCGCAACTAGGGTGCAACTAGGGCGCAAGTAGGGTGCAAGTAAGACGCAACTAGGGCGCAACTAGGGCACAATTAGGGCGTAGCTAGTGCCCAACTGAGGCGCAACTAGGGCGCAAGTAGGGCGCCAGTAGGGTGTAAGTAGGTTGCAATAAGGGCGCAAGAAGGGCGCAACTAGGGCGCAACTAGGGTGCAACTAAGATGCAACTAGAGTACAAGTAGGGCGCAACTAGGGCGCAAGTAGGGCGCAAGTAGGGTGCAACTAGGGCACAACTAAGGCACAACAAGGGTGCAACTAGGGCGCAACTTGGCGAAACTAGGGCGCAACTAGGGCGCAACTAGGTCGCAACTAGGGCGCAACTAGGGCGCAACTAGGGCGCAACTAGAGCGCAACTAGGGCGCAACTAGGGGACAACGAGGGCACAACTAGGGCGCAACTAGGGCACAACTAGGGCGCGACTAGGGCGCGACTTGGGCGCAACTAGAGCGCACCTAGGGCGCAACTAGGGCGCAACCATGGTGCAACTAGGACGCAATTAGGGCGCAACTGGGGGCAACTAGGGCGCAACTAGGATACAACTAGGTCGCAACTAGGGCGCAACTAGGGTGCAACTAGGGCGCAACTAGGGCGCAACTAGGGCGCAACTAGGGCGCAACTAGGGCGCAACTAGGGCGCAACTAGGGCGCCCCTAAGGCTCAACTAGGGCGCAAATAGGGCACAAGTAGGACGCAACTAGGGCGCAACTAGGGTACAACTAGGGCGTATCTAGTCCCCAACTGAGGCGCAACTAGGGCGCAATAAGGGTGCAAGTAGGGCGCAAGTAGGTTGCAACTTGTGCGCAACCAGGGCGCAACTAGGGCGCAACTAGGGCGCAACTAGGGCGCAACTAGGGCGCAACTAGGGCGCAACTATGGTGCAAGTAGGGCGCAACTAGGGTGCAACTAGGGCGCAAGTAGGGGGCAACTAGGGCGCAACTAGGGCGCAACTAGGGTGCAACTAGGGCGCAACTAAGGTGCAACTAGGGCGCAACGAGAGCAAAACCAGGGCGCAACTAGGGCGCAACTAGGGCGCAATTAGGGCTCAACTGGGGGCAACTAGGGCGCAACTAGGGCGTAACTAGGGCGCGACCAGCTTTGGTTTATGTGACCCGGCTTTGGTTTATATGACCCGGCTTTGGTTTCTGTGACCCGGCTTTGGTTTCTCTGACCCGGCTTTTGTTTCTGTGGCCCAGCTTTGGTTTCAATGACCCGGCTCTGGTTTATGTGACCCGGCTTTGGTTTCTGTGACCCGGCTTAGGTTTCTGTGACCCGGAGTTGGTTTATGTGACCCAGCTTTGGTTTCTTTTACCCGGCATTGGTTTCTGGGACCCGGCTTTGGTTTCTGTGATCTGGCTTTGTTTTTGTGACCCGGCTTGCGTTTGTGTGACCCGGCTTTGGCTTCTGTGATCCGGATTTGTCTGACCCAGCTTTGGTTTCTGTGACCCAGCTTTAGTTTCTGTGACCCGGCTTTGGTTTCTGTGACCTGGCTTTGGTTTCTGTGACCCGGCTTTGGTTGTGTGACCTGGCTTTGGTTGCTGTGACCCGGCTTTGGTTTCTATGATCCGGCTTTGGATTCTGTGACCCGGCTTTGGTTTCTGTGACCCGACTTGGGTTTCTGTGACCCGGCTTTGGTTGCTGTGACCCGGCTTTGGTTTCTATGATCCGGCTTTGGATTCTGTGACCCGGCTTTGGTTTCTGTGACCCGACTTGGGTTTCTGTGACCCGGCTTTGGTTGCTGTGACCCGGCTTTGGTTTCTATGATCCGGCTTTGGATTCTGTGACCCGGCTTTGGTTTCTGTGACCCGACTTGGGTTTCTGTGACCCGGCTTTGGTTGCTGTGACCCGGCTTTGGTTTCTATGATCCGGCTTTGGATTCTGTGACCCGGCTTTGGTTTCTGTGACCCGACTTGGGTTTCTGTGACCCGGCTTTGGTTGCTGTGACCCGGCTTTGGTTTCTATGATCCGGCTTTGGATTCTGTGACCCGGCTTTGGTTTCTGTGACCCGACTTGGGTTTCTGTGACCCGGCTTTGGTTGCTGTGACCCGGCTTTGGTTTCTATGATCCGGCTTTGGATTCTGTGACCCGGCTTTGGTTTCTGTGACCCGACTTGGGTTTCTGTGACCCGGCTTTGGTTGCTGTGACCCGGCTTTGGTTTCTATGATCCGGCTTTGGATTCTGTGACCCGGCTTTGGTTTCTGTGACCCGACTTGGGTTTCTGTGACCCGGCTTTGGTTGCTGTGACCCGGCTTTGGTTTCTATGATCCGGCTTTGGATTCTGTGACCCGGCTTTGGTTTCTGTGACCCGACTTGGGTTTCTGTGACCCGGCTTTGGTTGCTGTGACCCGGCTTTGGTTTCTATGATCCGGCTTTGGATTCTGTGACCCGGCTTTGGTTTCTGTGACCCGACTTGGGTTTCTGTGACCCGGCTTTGGTTGCTGTGACCCGGCTTTGGTTTCTATGATCCGGCTTTGGATTCTGTGACCCGGCTTTGGTTTCTGTGACCCGACTTGGGTTTCTGTGACCCGGCTTTGGTTGCTGTGACCCGGCTTTGGTTTCTATGATCCGGCTTTGGATTCTGTGACCCGGCTTTGGTTTCTGTGACCCGACTTGGGTTTCTGTGACCCGGCTTTGGTTGCTGTGACCCGGCTTTGGTTTCTATGATCCGGCTTTGGATTCTGTGACCCGGCTTTGGTTTCTGTGACCCGACTTGGGTTTCTGTGACCCGGCTTTGGTTGCTGTGACCCGGCTTTGGTTTCTATGATCCGGCTTTGGATTCTGTGACCCGGCTTTGGTTTCTGTGACCCGACTTGGGTTTCTGTGACCCGGCTTTGGTTGCTGTGACCCGGCTTTGGTTTCTATGATCCGGCTTTGGATTCTGTGACCCGGCTTTGGTTTCTGTGACCCGACTTGGGTTTCTGTGACCCGGCTTTGGTTGCTGTGACCCGGCTTTGGTTTCTATGATCCGGCTTTGGATTCTGTGACCCGGCTTTGGTTTCTGTGACCCGACTTGGGTTTCTGTGACCCGGCTTTGGTTGCTGTGACCCGGCTTTGGTTTCTATGATCCGGCTTTGGATTCTGTGACCCGGCTTTGGTTTCTGTGACCCGACTTGGGTTTCTGTGACCCGGCTTTGGTTGCTGTGACCCGGCTTTGGTTTCTATGATCCGGCTTTGGATTCTGTGACCCGGCTTTGGTTTCTGTGACCCGACTTGGGTTTCTGTGACCCGGCTTTGGTTGCTGTGACCCGGCTTTGGTTTCTATGATCCGGCTTTGGATTCTGTGACCCGGCTTTGGTTTCTGTGACCCGACTTGGGTTTCTGTGACCCGGCTTTGGTTGCTGTGACCCGGCTTTGGTTTCTATGATCCGGCTTTGGATTCTGTGACCCGGCTTTGGTTTCTGTGACCCGACTTGGGTTTCTGTGACCCGGCTTTGGTTGCTGTGACCCGGCTTTGGTTTCTATGATCCGGCTTTGGATTCTGTGACCCGGCTTTGGTTTCTGTGACCCGACTTGGGTTTCTGTGACCCGGCTTTGGTTGCTGTGACCCGGCTTTGGTTTCTATGATCCGGCTTTGGATTCTGTGACCCGGCTTTGGTTTCTGTGACCCGACTTGGGTTTCTGTGACCCGGCTTTGGTTGCTGTGACCCGGCTTTGGTTTCTATGATCCGGCTTTGGATTCTGTGACCCGGCTTTGGTTTCTGTGACCCGACTTGGGTTTCTGTGACCCGGCTTTGGTTGCTGTGACCCGGCTTTGGTTTCTATGATCCGGCTTTGGATTCTGTGACCCGGCTTTGGTTTCTGTGACCCGACTTGGGTTTCTGTGACCCGGCTTTGGTTGCTGTGACCCGGCTTTGGTTTCTATGATCCGGCTTTGGATTCTGTGACCCGGCTTTGGTTTCTGTGACCCGACTTGGGTTTCTGTGACCCGGCTTTGGTTGCTGTGACCCGGCTTTGGTTTCTATGATCCGGCTTTGGATTCTGTGACCCGGCTTTGGTTTCTGTGACCCGACTTGGGTTTCTGTGACCCGGCTTTGGTTGCTGTGACCCGGCTTTGGTTTCTATGATCCGGCTTTGGATTCTGTGACCCGGCTTTGGTTTCTGTGACCCGACTTGGGTTTCTGTGACCCGGCTTTGGTTGCTGTGACCCGGCTTTGGTTTCTATGATCCGGCTTTGGATTCTGTGACCCGGCTTTGGTTTCTGTGACCCGACTTGGGTTTCTGTGACCCGGCTTTGGTTGCTGTGACCCGGCTTTGGTTTCTATGATCCGGCTTTGGATTCTGTGACCCGGCTTTGGTTTCTGTGACCCGACTTGGGTTTCTGTGACCCGGCTTTGGTTGCTGTGACCCGGCTTTGGTTTCTATGATCCGGCTTTGGATTCTGTGACCCGGCTTTGGTTTCTGTGACCCGACTTGGGTTTCTGTGACCCGGCTTTGGTTGCTGTGACCCGGCTTTGGTTTCTATGATCCGGCTTTGGATTCTGTGACCCGGCTTTGGTTTCTGTGACCCGACTTGGGTTTCTGTGACCCGGCTTTGGTTGCTGTGACCCGGCTTTGGTTTCTATGATCCGGCTTTGGATTCTGTGACCCGGCTTTGGTTTCTGTGACCCGACTTGGGTTTCTGTGACCCGGCTTTGGTTGCTGTGACCCGGCTTTGGTTTCTATGATCCGGCTTTGGATTCTGTGACCCGGCTTTGGTTTCTGTGACCCGACTTGGGTTTCTGTGACCCGGCTTTGGTTGCTGTGACCCGGCTTTGGTTTCTATGATCCGGCTTTGGATTCTGTGACCCGGCTTTGGTTTCTGTGACCCGACTTGGGTTTCTGTGACCCGGCTTTGGTTGCTGTGACCCGGCTTTGGTTTCTATGATCCGGCTTTGGATTCTGTGACCCGGCTTTGGTTTCTGTGACCCGACTTGGGTTTCTGTGACCCGGCTTTGGTTGCTGTGACCCGGCTTTGGTTTCTATGATCCGGCTTTGGATTCTGTGACCCGGCTTTGGTTTCTGTGACCCGACTTGGGTTTCTGTGACCCGGCTTTGGTTGCTGTGACCCGGCTTTGGTTTCTATGATCCGGCTTTGGATTCTGTGACCCGGCTTTGGTTTCTGTGACCCGACTTGGGTTTCTGTGACCCGGCTTTGGTTGCTGTGACCCGGCTTTGGTTTCTATGATCCGGCTTTGGATTCTGTGACCCGGCTTTGGTTTCTGTGACCCGACTTGGGTTTCTGTGACCCGGCTTTGGTTGCTGTGACCCGGCTTTGGTTTCTATGATCCGGCTTTGGATTCTGTGACCCGGCTTTGGTTTCTGTGACCCGACTTGGGTTTCTGTGACCCGGCTTTGGTTGCTGTGACCCGGCTTTGGTTTCTATGATCCGGCTTTGGATTCTGTGACCCGGCTTTGGTTTCTGTGACCCGACTTGGGTTTCTGTGACCCGGCTTTGGTTGCTGTGACCCGGCTTTGGTTTCTATGATCCGGCTTTGGATTCTGTGACCCGGCTTTGGTTTCTGTGACCCGACTTGGGTTTCTGTGACCCGGCTTTGGTTGCTGTGACCCGGCTTTGGTTTCTATGATCCGGCTTTGGATTCTGTGACCCGGCTTTGGTTTCTGTGACCCGACTTGGGTTTCTGTGACCCGGCTTTGGTTGCTGTGACCCGGCTTTGGTTTCTATGATCCGGCTTTGGATTCTGTGACCCGGCTTTGGTTTCTGTGACCCGACTTGGGTTTCTGTGACCCGGCTTTGGTTGCTGTGACCCGGCTTTGGTTTCTATGATCCGGCTTTGGATTCTGTGACCCGGCTTTGGTTTCTGTGACCCGACTTGGGTTTCTGTGACCCGGCTTTGGTTGCTGTGACCCGGCTTTGGTTTCTATGATCCGGCTTTGGATTCTGTGACCCGGCTTTGGTTTCTGTGACCCGACTTGGGTTTCTGTGACCCGGCTTTGGTTGCTGTGACCCGGCTTTGGTTTTTGTGACCCGGCTTTTGTTTTTGTGACCCTGCTTTGGTTTATGTGACCCGGCTTTGATTTCTGTAACCCGGCTTTGGTTTCTATGATCTGCTTTGGTTTATCTGACCCGGCTTTCGTTTCTGTGGACCTGCTTTGGTTTCTGTGATCCGGCTTTGGTTTATCCAGCTTTGGATTCTATGACCCGTCTTTGGTTTCTATGACCCGGCCATCGTTTCTGCGACCCGGCTTTGCTTTCTATGACCCGGCTTTGAATTCCGTGACCCGGCTTTGGTTTCTATGACCCAGCTTTGGTTTCTGTGACCCGGCGTTGGTTTCTGTGACCCGGCTTTGGTTTCTGTGACCCGGCTTTAGTTTCTGGGACCTGGCTTTGGTTTATGTGACCTGGCTTTGGTTATTGTGAGCCGACTCTTGTTTGTGTTACCCGGCTTTGGCTTCTATGACCCGGCTTTGTGTGACCTGGCTTTGGTTTCTGTGACCCAGCTTTGCTTTCTGTGACCCGACTTTGGTTTCTGTGACCCAACTTTGGTTTCTGTGATCCGGCTTTGGTTTCTGTGACCCGGCCTTTGTTTCTGTGACCCGGCTTTGGTTTCTGTTACCCAGCTTTGGTCTATGTGACCCGGCTTTGGTTTCTGTGACCCGGTTTTGGTTTCGGTGACCCGGCTTTGGTTTCTGTGACCTGACTTTGGTTTCTGTGACCCGGCTTTGCTTTTAGTTCCCGGCTTAGGTTTCTGTGACCCGGCTTTGGTCTATGTGACCGGCCTTTGGTTTGTGTGACCCGGCTTTGGTTTCTGTGACCCGGCTTTGGTCTATGTGACCGGCCTTTGGTTTGTGTGACCCGGCTTTGGTTTCTGTGACCCGGCTTTGGTCTATGTGACCGGCCTTTGGTTTGTGTGACCCGGCTTTGGTTTCTGTGACCCGGCTTTGGTCTATGTGACCGGCCTTTGGTTTGTGTGACCCGGCTTTGGTTTCTGTGACCCGGCTTTGGTCTATGTGACCGGCCTTTGGTTTGTGTGACCCGGCTTTGGTTTCTGTGACCCGGCTTTGGTCTATGTGACCGGCCTTTGGTTTGTGTGACCCGGCTTTGGTTTCTGTGACCCGGCTTTGGTCTATGTGACCGGCCTTTGGTTTGTGTGACCCGGCTTTGGTTTCTGTGACCCGGCTTTGGTCTATGTGACCGGCCTTTGGTTTGTGTGACCCGGCTTTGGTTTCTGTGACCCGGCTTTGGTTTATGTGACCCGGTTTTGGTTTATGTGACCCGGCTTTGGTTTCTGTGACCCGGCTTTGGTTTCTGTGACCCGGCATTGGTTTCTGTGACCCGACATTAGTTTCTGTGACCGAGCTTTGGTTTCTGTGACCCGGCATTGGTTTCTGAAACCCAACTTTGGTTGCTCTAACCCGGCTTTGGTTTGTGTGACCCGGCTTTGGTTTCTATGACCGGGCTTTGGTTTATGTGACCCGGCTTTGGTTTGTGTGACCCAGCCTTGGTTTCTGTGACCCGGCTTTGGTTGCTCTGACCCGGCTTTGGTTTATGTGACCCGGCTTTGGTTTCTGTGACCCGGCTTTGGTTTCTGTGACCGGGTCACAGGAACCAAAAACAGCTTTGGTTTATGTGACCGGGTCACAAGAACCAAAAACGGTCCCATAAACTAGGGTGCAACTAAGGCGCAACTAGGGCGCAACAATGGCGCAACTAGGGCGCAAGTAGGGCACAACTAGGACGCATCTAGGGTGCAACTAGGGTACAACTAGGGCGTAGCTAGTGCCCAACTGAGGCACAACTAGGGCGCAAGTAGGGCGCCAATAGGGCGTAAGAAGGGTGTAATATGGGCGCAAGAATGGCGTAACTAGGGCGCAACTGGGACGCATCCAGGGCGCAAGTAGGGCGCAACTAGGGCGCGACTAGGGTGCAAGTAGGGTGCAAGAAAGGCGCAACTAGGGCACAACTAAGGCGCAACTAGGGCGCAACTAGGGCGCAACTAGGGCGCAACTAGGGCGCAACTAGGGCGCAACTAGGGTGCAACTAGGGTGCAACTATGGCGCAACTAGGGCGCAACTAGGGCGCAACTACGGTACAACTAGGGCGCAACTAGGGCGCAACGAGGAGGCAACGAGGACGCAACTAGGGCGCAACTAACTAGGGCGCAACTAGGGTGCAACTAGGGCCCAACTAGGGCGCAACTAGGACGCAACTAGGGTGCAACTAGCGTGCAAATTGGGCGCAACCAGGGCATAACTAAGGCGCAACTAGGACGCAAGTAGGACACAACTAGGACGCAACTAGGGGACAACTAGGGCGTAGCTAGTGCCCATCTGAGGCGCAACTAGGGCACAAGTAGGCGCCACAAGGACGCAAGTAGGGCGCAACTAGGGCGCAACTAGGGCGCAACTAGGACGCAACTAGGGGGCAACTATTGCGTAACTAGGGTGTAACTAGGGTGCAAGTAGGGCGCAACTTGGGCGCAACTAGGACGCCCGGGCGCAACAAGGGCGCAACTAGGGAGAAACTAGGGTGCAACTAGGGTGCAGCTAGGACGCAACTAGGGCGAAACTAGGACGTTACTAGGGCGCAACTAGGGCGCATCTAAGATGCATCTAGTGCGCAAGTAGGGCACAACTAGGGCGCGACTAGGGCGTGACTAGGGCGTGACTAGGGCGCAACTAGGGCGCAACTAGGGCGCAACTAGGGCGCAACTAGGGCGCATTTAGGGCACAACCGGGGGTAACTAGGGCGCAACTAGGGCACTAGGGTGAAACTAAGGCACAACTAGGGCGTAACTAGGGCGCAACGAGGGCGCGACTAGGGCGCGACTTGGGCGCAACTAGAGCGCACCTAGGGCGCAACTAGGGCGCAACTATGGCGCAACTAGGACGCAATGAGGGCGCAACTGGGGGCAACTAGGGCGCAACTAGGATGCAACTAGGTCGCAACTAGGACGCAACTAGGGTGCAACTAGGACGCAACTAGGGTGCAACTAGGGCGCAACTAGGGCGCAACTAGGGCGCAACTAGGGCGCAACTAGGGCACAACTAAGGTGCAACTAGGGCACAAATAGGGCACAAGTAGGACGCAACTAGGGCGCAACTAGGGTACAACTAGGGTGTATGTAGTCCCTAACTGGGGCGCAACTAGGGCGCAAGTAGGGTGCAAGTAGGGCGCAACTAGGGCGCAGCTAGGGCGCAACTATGGTACAAGTAGGGCGCAACTAGGGTGCAACTAGGGCGCAAGTAGGGTGCAAGTAAGACGCAACTAGGGTGCAACTAGGGCACACTTAGGGCGTAGCTAGTGCCCAACTGAGGCACAACTAGGGCGCAAGTAGGGCGCCTGTAGGGTGTAAGTAGGTTGCAATAAGGGCGCAAGAAGGGCGCAACTAGGGCGTAACTAGGGTGTAACTAAGACGCAACTAGAGTACAAGTAGGGCGCAACTAGGGCGCAAGTAGGGCGCAAGTAGGGTGCAACTAGGGCACAACTAAGGCGCAACAAGGGTTCAACTAGGGCGCAACTTGGCGCAACTAGGGCGCAACTAGGGCGCAACTAGGGCGCAACTAGGGCGCAACTAGGGCGCAACTAGGGCGCAACTAAAGCGCAACTAGGACGCAACTAGGGCGCAACTAGGGCGCAATAAAGGGCGCAACTGGGGACAACTAGGGCGCAAGTAGGACACAACTAGGGCGCAACTAGGGGATAACTAGGGCGTAGCTAGTGCCCATCTGAGGCGCAACAAGGGCGCAAGTAGGCGCCACAAGGACGCAAGTAGGGCGCAACAAGGGCGCAACTAGGGCGCAACTAGGACGCAACTAGGGCGCAACTATTGCGTAACTAGGGTGTAACTAGGGTGCAAGTAGGACGCAACTTGGGCGCAACAAGGGCACCCGGGTGCAACAAGGGCGCAACTAGGGGGCAACTAGGGCGCAACTAGGGTGCAACTAGGACGCAACTAGGGCAAAACTATGACGCAACTAGGGCGCAACTAGGGCGCATCTAGGGTGCAGCTAGTGCGCAACTAGGGCGCAACTAGGGCGCGACTAGGGCGCGACTAGGGCGCGACTAGGGCGCGACTTGGGCGCAACTAGGGTGCAACTAGGGCGCAACTAGGGCGCGACTAGGGCGTGACTTGGGCGCAACTAGGGCGCAACTAGGGCGCAACTAGGGCACAACTATGGCGCAACTAGGACACAATTAGGGCGCAACTGGGGGCAACTAGGGCGCAACTAGGATGCAACTAGGTCGCAACTAGGGCACAGCTAGGGTGCAACTAGGGCGCAACTAGGGCGCAACTAGGGCGCAACTAGGGCGCAACTAAGGCGCAACTAGGGCGCAAATAGGGCACAAGTAGGACGCATCTAGGGAGCAACTAGGGTACAACTAGGGCGTATCTAGTCCCCAACTGACGCGCAACTAGGGCACAAGTAGGGTGCAAGTAGGGCGCAAGTAGGTTACAACTTGTGCGCAACCAGGGCGCAACTAGGGCGCAACTAGGACGCAACTAGGGCGCAACTAGGGCGCAACTAGGGCGCAACTATGGTGCAAGTAGGGCGCAACGAGGGTGCAACTAGGGCGCAAGTAGGGCGCAACTAGGGCGCAACTACGGCGCAACTAGGGCGCAACTAGGGCGCAACTAGGGTGCAACTAGGGCGCAAATAGAGCGCAACTAGGGCGCAAGTAGGACGCAACTAGGGCGTGATTAGGGCGCAACTGGGGGCAACAAGGGCGCAACTAGGGCGTAACTAGGGCGTAACTAGGGCGTAACAAGGGCGCAACGAGGGCGCAACTAGGGCGCAACTAAGGCGCAACTAGGGCGCAAGTAGGACGCAACTAGGGCGTGATTAGGGCGCAACTGGGGGCAACAAGGGCGCAACTAGGGCGTAACTAGGGCGTAACTAGGGCGTAACAAGGGCGCAACGAGGGCGCAACTAGGGCGCAACTAGGGCGCAACTAGGGTGCAACTAGGGCGCAACTAGGACGCAACTAGGGTGCAACTAGTGTGCACGTTGGGCGCAACTAGGGCGCAACTAAGGCGCAACTAGGGCGCAAGTAGGACGCAACTAAGGGTGCAACTAGGGGAAAACTAGGGCGTAGCTAGTGCCCAACTGATGCGCAACTAGGACGCAAGTAGGCGCCAGTAGGGCGCAAGTAGGGCGCAACTAGGGCGCAACTAGGGTGCAACTAGGACGCAACTAGGGCGCAACAAGTGCGTAACTAGGGTGCAACTAATGTGCAAGTAGGGCGCAACTAGGGCGCAACTAGGGCGTCCAGGCGCAACTAGGGCGCAACTAGGGGGCAACTAGGGCGCAACTAGGACGCAACTAGGATGCAACTAGGGCACAACTAGAGCGCAACTAGGACGCAACTAGGTCGCAACTAGGGTGCAACTAGTGCACAACTAGGGCGCAACTAGGGTGCAACGAGGGCGCGACTAGTGCGCGACTTGGGCGCAACTAGGGCGCAACTAGGGTTCAACTAGGGCGCAACTAGGGCGCAACTAGGGCGCAATTAGGGCGCAACTGGGGGCAACTTGGGCGCAACTAGGGCGCAACTAGGTTGCAACTAGAGCACAACTAGGTCGCAACTAGGGCGCATCTAGGGCGCAACTAGGGTGCAACTAGTGCACAACTAGGGCGCAACTAGGACGCGACTAGGGCGCGACCAGGGCGCAACTAGGACGCAACTAGGGCGCAATTAGGGCGCAACTGGGGGCAAATAGGGCGCAACTAGGGCGCAACTAGGGCGCAACTAGGGCGCACCTAAGGCGCAACTAGGGCGCAACTAGGGCGCAACTAGGGCGCAACTAGGGCACAACTAGGGCGCAACTAGGGCGAAACTAGGACATAGCTTAGGCGTAACTAGGACGCAAATAGGGCACAAGTAGCATGCAACTAGGGCGCAAGTAGGGTACACCTAGGGCGTAGCTAGTGCCCAACTGAGGCGCAACTAGGGCGCAACTAGGGCGCAACTAAGACGCAAGTAGGGTGCAAGTAGGGCGCAACTAGGACGCAAGTAGGGCGGAAGTAGGGCGCAACTAGGGCACAACTAAGTCGCAACAAGGGCGCAACTAGGGCGCAACTAGGACGCAACTAGCGCTCAACTAGGGCGCAACTAGGGCGCAACTAGGGCGCAACTAGGGTGTAACTAGGGTGCAACTAGAGCGCAACTAGGGAGCAACTACGGCGTAACTAGGACGCAAATAGAGCGCAACTAGAGTGCAACTCGGGCGCAACAAGGACACAACAAGGGTGCAACGAGGGTGCAACTAGGGCACAACGAGGGCGCAACGAGGGTGCAACTAGGGTGCAACTAGGGCGCAACTAGGGCGCAACTAGGGTGCAACTAGGACGCAACTAGGGTGCAACTAGGGCGCAACTAGGGCGCAACTAGGGCGCAACTAGGGCGCAACTAGGGCGCAACTAGGGCGCAACCAGGGTGTAACCAGTGCGCAACTAGGGCTCAACTAGGGCACAACTAGGGCGAAACTAGGGGGCAACTAGGGTGCAACTAGTGTGCAAGTTGGGCGCAACTAAGGTGCAACTAAGGCGCAACTAGCGCGCAAGTAGGGCACAAGTAGGACGCAACTAGGTCGCAACTAGGGCACAACTAGGGCGTAGCTAGTGCCCAACTAAGGTACAACTAGGGCGCAAAGAGGGTGTCAGTAGGGTGCAAGAAGGGTGCAATAAGGGCAAAAATAGGGTGCAACTAGAGCGCAACTAGGGCGCAACTAGGGCGCAACTAGGGCGTGACTAGGGCGCGACTAGGGCGCGACTAGGGCGCAACTAGGGTGCAACTAGGGCACAATTAGGGTGCAACTAGGATGTAACTAGGGCGCAACTAGGGTGCGACTAGGGCGCAACCAGGGCGCAACTAGGGCGCAACTAGGGCGTAACTAGGGCGCAACTAGGGTGCAACATGGGTGCAACTAGGGCACAAGAAGGGCCCAAGTATAGCGCAAGTGCGGCGCAACTACGGCACAAGTGGGGCACAACTAGGGCGTAACAAGGGCGCAACTAGGGTGCAACTTGAGTGCAACGAGGGTGCAATGAGGGTGCACTGAGGGCGCAATGAGGGTGCAACAAGGGCGCAACAAGCGTGCAACTAGGACGCAACTAGGGCACAACTAGGGCGCAACAAGGGAGCAACTAGAGCGCAACTAGGGTGCAACTAGGGTGCAACTAGGGTGCAACTTGGGCGCAACTAGGGCGCAATTAAGGCGCAACTAAGGCGCAACTGTGGCGCAACTAAGGCGCAACTAGGGCGCAAGTAGGGCACAAGTCGGACGCAGCTAGGGTGCAACTAGGGTAAAACTAGGGCGTAGCTAGTGCCCAACTGAGGTGCAACTAGGGCGAGAGTAGGGCGCAAGTAGGGCGCAACTAGGGCGCAGCTAGGGCACAACTAGGGCGCAACTAGGACGCAACTAGGGCGCAACTAGGTCGCAAGTAGGGCGCAACTAGGGCGCAACTAGGGCACATCTAGGGCGCAACTAGGGCGCAACTAGGGCGCAACTAGGGCGCAATTAGGACGCAACCAGGGTGCAACTAGGGTACAACTAGTGTGTAAGTTGGGTGCAACTAGGGCGCAACTAAGGCGCAACTAGGGCGCAAGTAGGATGCAACTAGGGCACAACAAGGGGACAACTAGGACGTAGCTAGTGCCCAACTGAGGCGCAACTAGGGCGCAATTAGGCGCCAGAAAGGCGCACGTAGGGCGCAACTAGGACCCAACTAGGACGCAACAACGGTGCAACTAGTGCGTAACTAGGGTGCAACTAGGGTGCAAGTAGGGCGCAACTAGGGCGCAACTAGGGCGCCCGGGCGCAACAAGGGTGCAACTAGGGGGTAACTATGGTGCAACCTGGGCGCAACTACGACGCAACTAGGGCATAACTAGGGCGGAACTAGGGAGCGACTAGGGCGCAACTAGGGTGTAACTAGTGCGCAACTAGGGCGCAACTAGGGCGCGACTAGGGCGTGAATAGTGCGCAATTTGGGTGTAACTAGGGCGCGACTAGGGCGCAACTAGGGCGCAACTAGGGCGCAACTTGGTTGCAATTAGGGCGCAACTGGGGACAACTAGAGCGCAACTAGGGCGAAACTAGGACGCAACTAGGGCACAACTAGGACGTAACTAGGCCGCAACTAGTGTACGACTAGGGCGCAACTTGGGCGCAACTAGGGCGCAACTAGGGCGCAACTAGGGCGCAACTAGGGTGCAACTAGGGCGCAACTAGGGCGCAACTAGGGCGCAACTAGAGCGCAACTAGGGCGCAACTAGGGCGAAACTAGGACGCAACTAGGGCACAACTAGGACGTAACTAGGCCGCAACTAGTGTACGACTAGGGCGCAACTTGGGCGCAACTAGGGCGCAACTAGGGCGCAACTAGGGCGCAACTAGGGCGCAACTAGGGCGCAACTATGGCGCAACTAGGGCGCAACTAGGGCGCAACTAGGGCGCAACTAGGGCGCTACTAGGGCGCAACTAAGGCGCAACTAGGGCACACATAGGGTACAAGTAGGATGCAACTAGGGCGCACCTAGGGTACAACTAGGGCATAGCTAGTCCCCAACTGAGGCACAACTAGGGCGCAAGTAGGGTGCAAGTAGGGCGCAAGTAGGTTGCAACTTGCGCGCAACTAGGGCGCAACTAGGGCGCAACTAGGGCAAAACTAGGGCGCAACTAGGGCGTAACTAGGGTGCAAGTAGGGCGCAACTAGGGTGTAACTAGGGCGCAAGTAGGGCGCAAGTAAGACACAACAAATGCGCAACTAGGGCACAATTAGGGCGTAGCTAGTGCCCAACTGATGCGCAACTACGGCGCAAGTAGGGCGCCATTAGGGTATAAGTAGGATGCAATAAGGGCGCAAGAATGGTGCAATTAGGGCACAACTAGGACACAAGTAGGGCGCAAGTAGGGCGCACTGGGGCACAACTAAGGCGCAACAAGGGCGCAACTAGGGCGCAACTAGGCGCAACTAGGACGCAACTAGGGCGCAACTAGGGCGCAACTAGGACACAACTAGGGCGCAACTAGGGTGCAACTAGGGCGCAACTAGGGCGTAACTAGGGCGCAACTAGAGTGTAACTAGGACGAAACTAGGGTGCAACTAGGGCGCAATTAGGGCGCAACTGGGGGCAACTAGGGCCACCTAGGGCGCAACTAGGTCGCAACTAGGGTGCAACTAGGACGCAATGAGGGCGCAACGAGGGCGCAACTAGGGCGCAACTAGGGCGCAACTAGGGTGCAACTAGGGCGCAACTAGGGCGCAACTAGGGCGCAACTAGGGTACAACTAGTCTGCAAGTTGGGCGCAACTAGGGCGCAACTAAGGCGCAACTAGGACGCAAGTAAGACGCAACGAAGGGCGCAACTAGGGGACAAATAGGGCGCAGCTAGTGCCCAACTGAGGTGCAGCTAGGGCGCAAGTAGGCGCGAGTAGGGCGCAAGTAGGGCGCAACTAGGGCGCAACTAGGGCGCAACTAGGACGCAACTAGGGTGCAACTAGTACGTAACTAGGGTGCAACTAGGGTGCAAGTAGGGCGCAACTATGGCGCAACTAGGGAGCCCGGGCGCAACTAGGGCGCAACTATGGGGCAACTAGGGTACAACTAGGGCGCAACTAGGGAGCCCGGGCGCAACTAGGGCGCAACTAGGGGGCAACTAGGGTGCAACTAGGGCGTAACTAGGACGCAACTAGGGCACAACTAGGGCGCAACTAGGACGCAACTAGGGCGCAACTAGGGTGCGACTAGTGCGCATCAGGGGCGCAACTAGGGTGCGACTAGGGCGGGACTAGTGCGCGACTTGGGCGCAACTAGGGCCCAACTAGGGCACAACTAGGGCGCAACTAGGGCACGACTAGGGCGCAATTAGGGCGCAACTGGGGGAAACTAGGGCGCAACTAGGGCGCAACTAGGTTGCAACTAGGGCACAACTAGGGCGCAACTAGGGCGCATCTAGGGCGTAACTAGGGTGCAACTAGTGCACAACTAGGGCGCTACTAGGACACGACTAGGGCGCGACTAGGGCGTGACTTGGGCGCAACTAGGGCGCAACTAGGACGCAACTAGGACGCAACTAGGGCGCAATTAGGGAGCAACTGGGGGCAAATAGGGCGCAACTAGGGCGCAACTAGGGCGCAACTAGGGCGCAACTAAGGCGCAACTAGGGCGCAACTAGGGCGCAACTAGGGCGCAACTAGGGCGCAACTAGGGCGCAACGAGGAGGCAACG
>SZWC01011855.1:77456-89892 GCA_023375785.1 Penium margaritaceum
TTACGCCCTTGTTGCACCCTTGTTGCGCCCTAGTTGCACCCTTGTTGTGCCCTTGTTGCGCCCTCGTTGCACCCTCGTTGCGCCCTAGTTGCGTCCTAGTTGCGCCCTAGTTGTGCCCCACTTGCGCCGTAGTTGCGCCCTACTTGTGCCATACTTGCGCCCTACTTGCGCCCTAGTTGCACCCTAGTTGCGTCCTAGTTGTACCCTAGTTGCGCCCTAGTTGCACCCTAGTTGCATCCTAGTTGTACCCTAGTTGCGCCCTAGTTGCGCCCTTGTTGCGTCCTAGTTGTGCCCTAGTTACGCCCTACTTGCGCCCTAGTTGCGCCCTAGTTGTGCCCTAGTTGCGCCCTAGTTGCGCCCTAGTTGCGCCCTAGTTGCGCCCTAGTTGCACCCTACTTGCGCCCTCATTGCATCCTACTTGCGCCCTACTGGCACCCTACTTGCACCCTAGTTGTGACTTAGTTGGGCACTAGCTACGCCCTAGTTGTGCCCTAGTTGTGCCGTAGTTGAGTCCTTCTTGCGCCCTACTTGCGCGCTAGTTAAGCCTTAGTTGCGTCTTAGTTGCGCCGAACTTGCGCACTAGTTGCACAGTAGTTGCGCCCTAGTTGCACCCTAGTTGTGCCATAGTTGCGCTCTAGTTGCGCCCTGGTTGCACCCTACTTGCGCCCTAGTTGCGCCCTAGTTGCGCTCTAGTTGCACCCTACTTGCGCCCAATTTGCGCCTAAGTTGTGCCCTAGTTGCGCCCAACTTGCAAACTAGTTGCACCCTAGTTGCGCCCTAGTTGCAGCCTAGTTGTGCCCTTCTTGCGCCCTTATTGCACCAAACTTACACCCTATTGGCGACCTACTTGCGTCTTAGTTGCGCCTCAGTTGGGCACTAGCTATGCCCTATTTGTGCCCTAGTTGCGACCTAGTTGCGTCTTACTTGCGCCCTACTTGCGGCCTAGTTGTACCCTAGTTGCGCCATACTTACACCCTAGTTGCGCCCTAGTTGCACCCTAGCCCTGAGTGCGCGCCCTAGTTGCGCACAAGTTGCACCCTACTTGCGTCCTACTTGCACCCTACTTGCGCCCTAGTTGCGCCTCAGTTGGACACTAGCTACGCCCTAGTTCTACCCTAGTTACGCCCTAGTTGTGTCCTACTTGTGCCCTATTTGCGCCTTAGTTGCGCCTTAGTTTTGCCCTAGTCGCGCCCTAGTCGCGCCCTAGTTGCGCCCTAGTTGCGCACTAGTTGCACCCTAGTTGCGCCCTAGTTGCGCCCTAGTTGCACCCTAGTTGTGCCCTAGTTGGGTCCTAGTTGCGCCTCAGTTGGGGACTAGCTACGCCCTAGTTGTACCCTAGTTGCGCCCTAGTTGCGTCCTACTTGTGCCCTATTTGTGCCCTAGTTGCGCCTTAGTTGCGCCCTAGTTGCGCCCTAGTTGCGTCCTAGTTGCGCCCTAGTTGCACCCTACTTGCGCCCTACTGGCGCCTACTTGCGCCCTAGTTGCGCCCTAGTTGCGCCCTAGTTGCACCCTACTTGCGCCCTACTGGCGCCTACTTGCGCCCTAGTTGCGCCCTAGTTGCGCCCAAATCGCGCCCTAGTCGCGCCATAGTTACGTCCTAGTTGTGCCCTTGTTGCACCCTAGTAATGCCCTAGTTGCGCCCTAGTTGCCCCCAGTTGCGCCCTAATTGCGCCCTAGTTGCGTCATAGTTGCGCCCTAGTTACGCCCTAGTTGCGCCCTAGTTGCGCCCAAGTCGCACCCTAGTCGCGCCCTAGTTGCACCCTAGTAAGCTCCTAGTTGCACCCTAGTTGCGCCCTGGTTACGCTCTAGTTGCGCCCTAGGTGTACCCTAGTTGCGTCCTAGTTGCGCCCTAGTTGCGTCCTAGTTGCCCTCTAGTTGCGCCCTTGTTGCGCCCGGGCACCCTAGTTGCGCCCTAGTTGCACCCTACTTGCACCCTAGTTGCACCCTAGTTATGCACTATTTGCGCCCTAGCAAGCTCCTAGTTGCGACCTAGTTGCACCCTAGTTGCGCCCTACTTGCGTCCTTCTGGCGCCTACTTGCGCCCTAGTTACGCCTCTGTTGGACACTACCTACGTCCTAGTTGTTCCCCAGTTGCGCCCTAGTTGCGTCCTACTTGCGCCCTAGTTGCGCCTTAGTTACGCCCTAGTTACGCCCAACTTGCACACTAGTTACACCCTAGTTGCATCCTAGTTGCACCCTCGTTGCGCCCTAGTTGCACCCTAATTGCACCCTAGTTAGCTGCGTCCTCGTTGCGCCCTCGCTGCGCTCTCGTTGCGCCCTAGTTGCGTCCTAGTTGCGACCTGGTTGCACCCTAGTTGCGTCCTAGTTGCGCCATAGTTGCGCCCTAGTTGCACCCTAGTAACGCCCTAGTTGCGCCCTAGTTGCACCCTAGTTGTGCTTCAGTTGTGCCCTAGTTGCGCCCTACCTGCACCCTACTTGCGCCCTAGTTGCGCCCTAGTTGCGCCCTACTTGCGCCCTAGATGCGTCATAGTTGCGCCCTAGTTGCGCCCTTCTTACGCCCTTATTGCACCCTACTTACGTCCTATTGGCGCCCTACTTGCGTCCTAGTTGCGCCTCAGTTGAGCACTAGCTACGCCCTAGTTGTACCCTAGTTGCGGCCTAGTTGCGTCCCACTTGTGCCCTACTTGCGCCCAAGTTGCGCCTTTGTTGCGCCCTAGTTGCGCCTTAGTTGCGCCCTAGTTGTGACATAGGTGCGCCCTAGTTGCGCCCTAGTTGTGCCCTAGTTGTGCCCTAGTGGCGCCCTAGTTGCACCCTAGTTGCGCCCTAGTTTCGCCCTTGTTGCGCGCTTGTTGCGCCCTCGTTGCGCCCTCGTTGCGCCCTAGTTGCGCCCTTGTTGCGCCCTAGTTGTGCCCCACTTGCGCCGTAGTTACGCCCTACTTGTGCCCTACTTGCACCCTACTTGCGCGCTAGTTGTACCATAGTTGTGCCCTAGTTGCGCCCTAGTTGCGCCCTAGTTGCTCCCTAGTTGCACCCTAGTTGCGCCCTAGTAGCGCCCTAGTTGCGCCCTTGTTGCGCCCTAGTTGCGCCTTAGTTGCGCCCTCGTTGTGACATAGTTGCGCCCTAGTTGCGCCGTAGTTGCGCCCTACTTGCGCCCTACTTGCGCGCTAGTTGTACCATAGTTGTGCCCTAGTTGCGCCCTAGTTGCGCCCTAGTTGCTCCCTAGTTGCACCCTAGTTGCGCCCTAGTAGCGCCCTAGTTGCGCCCTTGTTGCGCCCTAGTTGCACCATAGTTACGCCCTACTTGCGCCCTAGTTGCACCCTAGTTGCACCCTAGTTGTGCCGTAGTTGCGCCCTAGTCGCGCCCTAACTGCGCCCTAGTTGTGCCCTAGTTGCGCCCTACTTGCACCCTACTTGTGCCCTTATTGCACCCTACTTGCGCCCTACTGCCACCCTACTTGCACGCTAGTTGTGCCTTAGTTGGACGCTAGCTACGCCCTGGTTGTGCCCTAGTTGCGCCCTAGTTGCGTCCTACTTGCGCCCTACTTGCGCGCTAGTTGCGCCTTAGTTTCGCCATAGTTGCGCCGAACTTGCGCTCTAGCTGCGCCCTGGTTGCACCCTTATTGCGCCCTAGTTGCGCCCTAGTTGCGCTCTAGTTGCGCTCTGGTTGCACCCTACTTGCGCCCAAGTTGCGCCTAAGTTGCGCCCTAGTTGCACCCAACTTGCAAACTAGTTGCACCCTAGTTGCGCCCTGGTTGCGCCCTAGTTGCGCCCTAGTTGCACCTTAGTTGTGCCCTCTTTGTGCCCTCGTTGCGCCCTCGTTGCGCACTCATTGCGCCCTAGTTGTGCCCTAGTTGCACCCTAGTTGCGCCCTAGTTGCGCCCTAGTTGCGCCCTAGTTTTGCCCTAGTTGCGCCCTAGTTGCGCCCTAGTTGCGCCCTAGTTGCACCCTAGTAGCGCCCTAGTTGCGCCCTAGTTGCGCTATAGTTGCACCCTAGTTGCGTCCTAGTTGCGCCCTAGTTTTGCCTTAGTTGCACCCTACTTGCGGCCTACTTGCGTCCTAGTGGTGACCTAGTTGCACCTTAGTTGTGCCATAGTTGTGCCCTACTTGCGTCCTACTTGCGCCCTACTTGCGCCCCAATTGCGCCCTACTTGCGCCCTAGTTACGTCCTAGTTGCACCCTAGTTGTGCCCTAGTTGCGCCCTTCTTGCGCCTTCAGTGCACCCTACTTACGCCCTCCTGGCGCCCTACTTGCGCCCTCGTTGCGCCTGAGTTGGACACTGGCTACGCCCTAGTCGAGCCCTTTTTGCGCCCTAGTTGCGTCTTACTTGCGCCCTACTTGTGCCCTAGTTGCACCCTAGTTGCGCCGTACTTGCACCCTAGTTGCACCCTAGTTGCGCCCTAGTTGCGTCCTAGTTTCGCCCTAGTTGTACCCTAGTTGTGCACTAGTTGCACCCTACTTGCGCCATACTTGCACCCTACTTGCGCCCTAGTTGCGCCTCGGTTGGGCACTAGCTACACTCTAGTTGTACCCTAGTTGCGCCCTAGTTGTGTCCTACTTGTGCCCTACTTGCGCCCTAGTTGCGCCCTAGTTGCGCCCTAGTTGACCCGAAACTTGGCATTCATGTCACGTTTCATGTTCCTGATTCAAATCCACCCATAGATTTCGTTTCCATTCACTCCTCAGGTAACTTACAGCATCACAGTCTTTAATCTGTTGATTGCACTTTTTCCTAGGTCCATAGCCTATCTTGCTTCGGTGCCAGTCCCCAACCCCGAAAAAAAAAGGATAGGTCACGACAAGCTCCCTGCCGCCACATGTGACAGATAAAATTTTGCCGCTCGTGTTCAGCACCTTTTGTCCACCGTTTTTCGTCCACTGTCACCGCGTCTACTGTCCACCGTCGTCGTGTCCGCTGTCCAGCGTCTAGCGCGTTTGCTGTCTAGCGTCTAGCGCGTATACTGTCCAGCGTCTAGCGCGTCTATTGTCCTGCGTCTAGCACGTCTACTGTCCAAGGTCAGCAGTCCAGCCTCTATTGTCCATCATCTACCATCCATCCTCTTCCGTCCATCCTCTATCGTCAAGCGTCCACCATTTAGCAGTTGACATAAGAAAAGAAAAAGGGAGGGGATGACAGACCAGGTTTGCTGGCGAACTATTTGCAGTTCGCAGGACCTCAGGAACAGCAAAAAAATGGGTTTTGAAGTCCGCTGCAGAAGAAAGCGCGGCAGAAACATTTGCTAAGTATTGGCGGGAGGGGGGGGATGCGCCGGCCGACCTTTACACCAGGTCGAGGTCAACACGCCGACCCTTGACCCAACACGCAGAATCGAGAGTCGAGAGAAACATAGACTTGCGCCCTACATGCGCTCTACTTGCGTCCTACTTGTGCCCTATGTGCGTCCTACTTACCCTCTAGTTGTGCCCTAATTGCGCCCTAGTTGCACCCTATTTGCGCCCTACTTGCGCCATAGTTGCGCCCTACTTGCACCCTATTTGCGCCCTACTTGCGTCCTAGTTGCGCCCTAGTTGTGCCTCAATTGGACACTAGCTACGCCCTAGTTGAGCCCTAGTTGTACCCTGGTTGCGCCCTACTTCCGCCCTACTTGTGCCCACTTGCGCCCTACTTGCGCCCTACTTGCGCCCTACTTGCACTCTAGTTGCACCCAACTTGCGCCCTAGTTACGTCTAAGTTGTACCTCAATTGGGCAGTAGCTACGCTCTAGTTGCACCTTAGTTGCGTCCTTGTTGTACCCCAGTTGCGCCCTAGTTGTGCCCTACTTGTGCCCTAGTTGCACCCTAGTTGCGCCCTAGTGGCGCCCTGCTTGCACCCTAGTTGCGTCATAGTTGCGCCCTAGTTGTACCCTACATACGTCCTACTTGTATCCTACTTGCGCCCTGGTTGCGTCCTAGTTCCGTCATACTTGCGCCCTACTTGCGCCATACTTGCGCCCTACGTGCGCCCTACTTGCGTCCTACTTGCGCCCTAGTTGCGTCCTAGTTATGCCTTCGTTACGCCCTACTTGCGTCATACTTGCACCCTATTGCTCCCTAGTTGCGCCCTACTTGCGCCCTAGTTATGCCCTACTTGCGCCCTAGTTGCGTCCTAGTTGCGTCGCAGCTAGGCACTAGCTACTGTCAGAAATGAAGCCTTGACAAGAGAAGAAAATACTTAGGCTCGCTCTCAATAACGGTTCAAGTCCACCGACTGAGCCACCTTGACTAACGGTTCTCAAGTCAGATGTCCGTTCGGGACCGTCAGCCAAGTTATCCCCTAATAAAGTGACACCTGTCACCCACGTCCGGCTAGTGGAAAGAAGCCGTTGCCCTGCTCGCTTGTCCTGTTTTGTCCTTTTATACCGAGGATGTTCATTCCCTCGAGTTAACCAGAACAGTTCTGCCCATCCTGTTCCCCCTTGGTTCCGCGGCTTCGCCACCGTGTCTTCGCTCTGCCCGTTCCCCGCATTTCCTCCCTTCGCCAACTCTCAACGCTTCGCTCCGTCACTCTCGCTTCTTCGCTCAGCTCTCACGCTCCGCCAACCATCACTCCTCCTGCCAGATCTCTCTCTCACATCAACCTGTCTACCTCCGCTACCTCGCGTCTTAGCCTCTATCAAGCCCGTGCGACTAACTCCTCGGACCGCTCTTGCCTACGTCACTCTGCTGACGTACACTTGCATGTTCCAATGCTTCTGCTTGCTTCTGCTGCCGCTCGTCTCTTCGCTGCATTCTTCTGACATGGTATCAGAGCTTCAGGCAAACATCACCTGGAGTTCCACGACCGCGTCATCGCTTTGTCAACATCTCTGCATCGTCGCCTCTGCTCACATTCCCCTGCCGCTGCTATCGCCATCTTGCGCCTCGCCGCTTCGTCCACAGCTGACATCAGGAGCTCTGCCTGACGAGTTCTTCACGCTGAGGAAACGCCCTGTCATCCTGAGATGGCCCTACGCCCATTTCCTCGCCCGTGGCTAACTACTGGTGACGAGTCGCCCACATCAGCCGCAAGCAACTCTCGAGCCGCCGCCTGCCGTCGACTACCAAGAAGCTTCCTGCAGCCTCCCATCCGCCGCCACCGCATCGCATCTACCTCCGCTGGCATCTTCTCCTGATTATTCTGCCTCATCAGCCTCATCTGCTCCTTTCTCGTTGTGATCCTCTGTCCGCCCACGTCCTTCGTCCCAAGTCACCTTCTCGCATCGCCATCCTCGCCTCGTCAGCAGCTGCAGCCAAAACTGCCGTTGCCAGGATATCGGACACCACCAGTCTTCCTGCTCCCATTTCCGAGTCAACTGGGGAACAAGCCGTCACTCTCCTGGCATCAGCAGCTCAGTGTCCCTGCCCGCTGCCTGACTTCCTCTACCGCAACTAACCTTTTCAACTGACAGGATATCGGACACCACCAGTCTTCCTGCTCCCACTTCCGAGCCAACTGGGGAACAAGCCGTCACTCTCTTAAATGCTGAAGAGAATCAGTTGCGTCGCTCTGTCTCCCTATCGCATCACCTCCACCTGCCGCACCGCGCCTCATCTCCGCTCGCGTCGCTCTCTGCCTCCCGTCACCTCCATCATCATCAGCCCTCGATCTTTGTCTCCATTCGCCTCCATTGTTCCTCCTCCTCCTCGCTCCAGTCCTCTCAGCTTCATCAGCCGCCCGTTCCTGCCTCATCTCCGCCTCTCCGCCATCAGTTTCATCCGTGTCGCCTCCGCATCGCCTCCTCCTCATCATCAGCATCCTCCGCGCCGCCATGCATCCTCAGCATCAGCATCATCATCATCGCTTTATCGCGCACGTGGTTCCGCCCCTGCGCCCACTCATCAATCAATCGTTTCTTCCGCTTCCGCAAATCGCTTTCATCTCGGCACAAGGATACGCCCGGCCGCATCGCCCTTTTCCGCGACGGCCTGCGCCCGCGCCAAAACCTCTTTCAGCGCACGTGGTTTCGCCCCTGCGCCCACTCATCCATCAACCGTTTCTCCAACTTCCATTATCAGCTCGGCACAAGGATCCGCCCGGTCGCATCGCCCGTTCCGCGACGACCTGCGCCCACGCCGAAAACCTCGCAGCGCACGTGGTTTCGCCCCTGCGCCCACTCATCCATCAAACCGCTTCCTCCGCTTTCGCAAATCAATCTTCAGTCCGGCACAAGGATCCGCTCGGTCGCATCGCCCAAATTGCGACGACCCGCGCCCACGCCGAAGCTTCCATCAGCGCACGCGGCTCGCCCCTGCACCCACTCCATCATCCGTCATTCCTCCGCCATCATCCGCCTCTACCACTCACTCGGCATACGGATCCGCCCGGTCGCATCGCCCGTTCCGCGACGACCTGCGCCCACGCCGGAAACTTCCATCAGCGCACGCGGTCTCACCCCTGCGCCAACTCCATTACCCATCAATCCTCCATCACCCTAGCCATCACCTGTATCATTCAAAAGATCTGTCTAAACCATCCACTAAGACCTGTGCCCACTCATTTCATTAGCTGTGCTCACTTTCTCCTACACTCCTCCTGCAGTACAACAGTCCGTCCTGCCACATCACCTTCACCCCTCCTACAAAAGACCGACTGGACTCATCGTCCTCCTTCTTCTGTCATCAGCTGACAACATCTTCCCATGGAAGAAGAACGACGTACCATTCTGCTATACAATGAAGTCGCCTCCCTTGCTGACAACATTTCTCCACTTTGCTTTGCACCAGATGGGAGTCACAACTTTAATCGATGGCGTCGCCAACTGCGGCGAGAAATCGCCACACTGGACATATACAACTACAATCTCCTTGATGTGCTACGAAATGTTGGAAGCAGAGAAGCTCGCAGAACTGCACGTGGAAGAAGGGAATACAGCATCGCCCAAACCCAACTGCGAGGTCTAATCTACAAAAGCACTTACGACGAATTCCACTCCATCATTGCAGAACATCGTCATCAGGCTGTCTTCTGAACCATACAAGCTCTCAGTGACTACTGCTCAAGCAGAGGAGCTGAACCCCCTGATCCTCATCCGGCTGCCCTTGACCCTCCTCCATACAGTGAGCTTCTGGAGGAACGACGATTCCAGCTGCAACCATTCATCAGAGATCACAGGAGAATGGAGGAAGAAGCAGAACTTTGAGCCATCGAAGAACAGCCTCATCCTCCACAATCTCCCACATCCTCCAATGGGGTGGAATACTGGGAGCGCTACTACCCCTAATCTCCCTCTATGAGCCTACCTCTTGTCAAGTTTCAAGGGGGGTGTCAGAAATGAAGCCTTGACAAGAGAAGAAAATACTTAGGCTCGCTCTCAATAACGGTTCAATTCCACCGACTGAGCCACCTTGACTAACGGTTCTCAAGTCAGATGTCCGTTCGGGACCGTCAGCCAAGTTATCCCCTAATAAAGTGACACCTGTCACCCACGTCCGGCTAGTGGAAAGAAGCCGTTGCCCTGCTCGCTTGTCCTGTTCTGTCCTTTTATACCGAGGATGTTCATTCCCTTGAGCTAACCAGAACAGTTCTGCCCATCCTGTTCCCCCTTGGTTCCGCGGCTTCGCCGCCGTGTCTTCGCTCTACCCGTTCCCCGCATTTCCTCCCTTCGCCAACTCTCAACGCTTCGCTCCGTCACTCTCGCTTCTTCGCTCAGCTCTCACGCTCTGCCAACCATCACTCCTCCTGCCAGATCTCTCTCTCACATCAACCTGTCTACCTCCGCTACCTCGCGTCTCAGCCTCTATCAAGCCCGTGCGACTAACTCCTCGGACCGCTCTTGCCTACGTCACTCTGCTGACGTACACTTGCATGTTCCAATGCTTCTGCTTGCTTCTGCTGCCGCTCGTCTCTTCGCTGCATTCTTCTGACAGCTACACCCTAGTTGCGTCCTAGTTGCACCCTAGTTGTGCCTAATTGTGCCCTACTTGCGCCCTACGTGTGCCCTAGTTGCGCCCTACTCGCGTCCTAGTTGTGCCCAAGTTGCGTCCTGGTTGCGTCTCAGTTCGGCACTAGCTACACCCTAGTTGCGCGCTAGTTGTGCCCTAGTTACCCCCTAGTTACATCCTAGTTGCGCCCTACTTGCGCCCTACTTGCGCCCTAGTTGCGCCCTAGTTGCGCCCCACTTGTATCCTACTTGCGTCCTAGTTGCGCCCAAGTAGCGTTCTAGTTGTGCCCTACTTGAACCCTACTTGCGTCCTACTTGCACCCTAGTTAAGCCCTAGTTGCGCCCTAGTTGCGCCCTACTTGCATCCTATTTACGCCCTACTTGCGTCCTAGTTGCGCCCTGGTTGCGCCCTTGTTGCGGACGTAACTCCCGAGCCTCCCCGTGCGAAATGCTGAAGAGCCGCATGACCGCACACTGGCTGCAGATGCCCACCGTGGACACCTTCTCCGCCAACACAGCTACCGCCCGCTAGGCCCAGCTCTCTTGCGCCTCGGCCGAGCAGCGGCGTGGGCCCTGAGCCGGGCAAATCCTAGCCAGCCGGGCGAGGAAGACTCAAGACCGATCCCCGAGGCCGCCCAGAGTTTCCCATGCCAGGGGGCGCATAAAGTACCCACAGCGTGGAGTCTCGCCATACTTGGCGCACTTCGCCGCCTTGGCCGCCTCCTTCGCTTTTCAGGTTCCGTGGCCCTCGCTCGGTACACGTCCACTGTTGTGATGTCAAGCACACAAAATGTGCCAGTCTTCCGATCCTCCGGTGACAGGTCAGACCACAGCTCCCCCACGCCCCCCGGCAATGGCAGGATCCCCTCATGTTCCACCTACACTGGCAGCCGGTGCTCCCTGCATATGTCGGCAAGCTCCTCGTAAATGGAATGGTGGACGTGCTGTGTCGCGCCACCCTAACGCTGCCGTCGGGTGACAGCAGCTGGTCCAAACTATACATCTTGGCGAGAACAAGATGGGGCACCGACAACTCGAGCCACATCTGAGTATGAAGGCGGAAGTCCTCTCGACTAAAGGCAATGCCTTGCGCACCAGCCTGGGCAGTGCCGACACCACCTCAGCCCACATTGGAGCAAGGAAGTGAAGCTCACGGTCCGTAGGGAGGAAGGGGCCAAACTCCATAGAAAGGGCCTGAAGCANCAGCTCCCCCACGCCCCCCGGCAATGGCAGGATCCCCTCATGTTCCACCTACACTGGCAGCCGGTGCTCCCTGCATATGTCGGCAAGCTCCTCGTAAATGGAATGGTGGACGTGCTGTGTCGCGCCACCCTAACGCTGCCGTCGGGTGACAGCAGCTGGTCCAAACTATACATCTTGGCGAGAACAAGATGGGGCACCGACAACTCGAGCCACATCTGAGTATGAAGGCGGAAGTCCTCTCGACTAAAGGCAATGCCTTGCCCACCAGCCTGGGCAGTTCCGACACCACCTCAGCCCACATTAGAGCAAGGAAGTGAAGCTCACGGTCAGTAGGGAGGAAGGGGCCAAACTCCATAGAAAGGGCCTGAAGCACAGATCCCGTCGCGCAAGCGTAGGCCAGAGGGGCCAAGTCCCTGGCACCCAGCAGCCCCACCCCTCCAAAGGCGAATGGGAGCTGGACCTGTTGATGCGCTGGCATCTGTAGGTCGAAGCTCTTCGATCCCTCCACAGGTGCCTGACGACCCGGAGGAGCTGGAGCACTACCTCCCACACCTGCATCTCAAATCGGTGCAGCACCGCAAGCCAATGTACCTCGGGTTGTAGTGCACGCACCTAGAAGTCTACTCGCGGCACCACACAGAAGCGGAGGAGTGTCATCGCTGCCTGCAACTCCTCCATCCTACCCATTTGTGCCAAGCCACACACTTGCTCCTGAAGCCACCGGTATGCCCACAACACCTGAAAGGACTCAGGGCCGACTGGGCAGCCCAGCACCAAAGCCCCGTCACGCCTACATGGGAGCTCAACTAGTCTTCACGGGACCCTCTCCTCCGACTGTTGAATTAGAAGAAACTTGTGCGGTTGGATCTGCAAGCCCCAGAGTGCTGCTGCCTCGACCATGGCCGCTAAACACGTCCAGACAAGGTGTTGATTTGCGACAAGGTGTTGATTTGCGACAATGTGTTGATTTGCGAGAGGGTGTTGATTTCCGAGAGGGTGCTGATTTGGAGCAGAGTGTTGATTTGCAACAGGGTGTTGATTTGCGACAGGGTGTTGATTTGCGACAGGGTGTTGATTTTTGACAGGGTGTTGATTTGCGACAGGGTCTTGATTTGTGACAGGGTGTTGATTTGCGACAGGGTGTTGATTAGCGACAGGGTGTAGATTTGTGACAGGGTGTAGATTTGCGACATGGTGTAGATTTGCGACAGGGTGTTGATTTGCGACAGGGTGTTGATTTCAAACCAGTTCGCACAACTCCACAACCAGTTCGCACCACTCCGCAACCAGCTCGCACGAGTCCGCAACCAGTTCGCACCACTCCGCTACCAGTTCGCACCACTCCGCAACCAGTTCGCACGAGTCCGCAACCAATTCGCACGAGTCCGCAACCAGTTCGCACCACTCCGCAACCAG
>SZWC01011856.1:28328-73295 GCA_023375785.1 Penium margaritaceum
ATCTTCGTGTGGCACGCGTCTGGGGATCCCTGGCCTCCGTATGGTACACCGAGGACCAGCAGGGGTCCAAGGTCTCCCCTCGGGGTCGCTTGTGTGCCTTCATCGGCATCTCCCCGCGGTCGAAGGCCTGGCGCTTTTGGGACCCCACTCGCCGTCGTGTCATTGAGTCCCGTGACGTGCTGTGTTTTGAGTCACTCACCTACCGTGATATGACTTCAATCACAGCCCTCTCTGCGGCTCATGTCCGTTCCTCTGAGGGTCCTCGGCGGATGGGGGAGACCTCTCCGCCAGCGACCATTTCTCGTCAGGCTGATGTGTCCGCTCGAGTCCCCCCTCGATCTCCAGCACTTGATGATCCGGCTATCATTACCGTTGGTCCAGAGATCCTGCCTGTTCAGCCTGTTTCACACCCCACAGGTACCGCTACTCTCACGCCTCCTCCTGCATCACCAACTGTGTCCACTGGCACCCTTGCTCCGGTGTCTGACCCAGCCCAGCCCATTCCTGTCCCTACGTCGACTGACACTCCTATCTCAGTGTCCGGGCCAGCCTTGCCCGCTGTCACCTCAAGCTCAGTGTCCCCCACACACGCATCTCCTCGCATGGCATCTCCGACTGCCTAGTCTCAGCCCTCACCAGCTGTGGTCGTACCTGTCCCTGTGGTCGTACCTGTTCCTGAGCCTGAGGTGCGCCCCTCGACCTCCGGTTACTCCCGTGAGCCCGGTGGTCGCCTTCGACCACTGGATTCTGGAGCTCAGCGAGCGTGGGGTTCCGGACCCGGACGTTCCTCTCGGAGCATCGCAAGTGGTGATCCAGGCACAAAGGCCTTAGGCCTGAGTGTCCGCAGTGAGCTTTCAGAGGTACACCCAGCGTTCCCCATAGGGCACGACCTGGTCACCCGCGAGTTCCATATCGCCTGTGACGCAACAGCTGATCTCGTGGCCGTCAGGCCTGACACTAAGGCGTGTGCACTTGCCACGCAGAGTTCCCCCTCTATGGCGCATGACCCGGGCACATTGAGGGAGGCTTTCTCATCGCAAAATGCTGATGCCTGGCGAGCTGCTTGCGAGGATGAGCTTTGCGCTATCCGAGAGCACGCAGTCTACGAGCTGGTCGACCTTCCCCTTGGGAGGAAGGCGATTCATGTCAAGTGGGTCTTTCGCAAGAAAGTGAAGCCGGATGGCTCACTGGAACGCTACAAGGCCTGCTTGGTCGTCAAGGGGTTCTCGCAGATTGAGGGAGTTGATTACATTGATACCTTTGCCCCTGTCGGCCGCATGACCTCAGTTGGAGCTCTGTTCGGTGTAGTGGCTTAGCATGATTGGGAACTACACCAGATGGATGTGAAAAACGCGTTCCTCCATGGCTCTTTGGATGAGGATATCTACGTGGCTCAGCCACCATGCTTTGAGGATGGTGACAAGGTCTGGCGCTTGCGCAAGTCCTTGTACGGCCTCAAGCAGTCTCCACGGTGTTGGAACTGGGAGATCACTGGCACCTTGACTCGCGCAGGATACGTACAGAGCGAGGCAGACCCCTCACTCTTCATCCTACCGACACCCGAGTGGTTTACCGCCATCCTGGTCTATGTTGATGACCTTCTGATCGTGTCTCCATCGCTAGAGGCAGTGAAGGAGGCCAAGGCTGTCTTGCAGACCGCCTATAGGATGAAGGACCTCGGTCCTGCATCGGTGTTTCTTGGTATGGAGATCGTGCGAGACCGGAGACATCGGACACTGTTGCTGCATCAGGCCCGATACGCACGAGTCGTGTGGGAGCGCTTTAGTGATCTCCTTGGTGCAGTGCCCACTGCTTCCACACCACTCACACCTGATGGACAGGATGCCATGAAGGTGGATGACCCTACACAGCTAGGGGAGACAGTGGGCGTGACCTTGTACCTCCGTCATATCGGATCTCTGATGTACTTGGCCACTACCACGCGTCCCGACATCGCGTTCGCCGTCAACCTCCTCGCTCAGTTCTTGCAGGCTCTATGTGGGAGAGCTCTTCACGTGGCTGTGCGAGTGGTACGGTACGTAGTCTCCACGTCGTATCTCGGACTCTGCTTTCGTCGGCAGTGTTCGGTGGTCCTTGACGGCTACATTGACAGCGACTGGGCTTGGAGCACTGACGGGCGCAGTCGCACTAGGTACGTGTTTCTGCTTGGTGGTACCGCTTTGTCTTGGCAAAGCGGGAAGCAGGGCTGCATCGCACGTAGCTCGTCGGAGGCAGAGTATGTGGCTTTGGGGGCAGGGGCTGCTCAGGCAGTTTGGCTGCAGCGCTTATTTCTTGAGCTTGGGCAGTCAGTACCCGCCATTGTGCTACGTTGCGACAACCAGAGTGCTCTTGCCATTGCAGAGAACTCTAGTGTTTTTCATGCTCGCACAAAGCACATTGCGGTTGAGCATCACTTCGTTCGTGATCTGGTGGAGCGACGCCTGATATCCATCATGTGGGTTGGCACTGACTTGCAGCGTGTTGATTTCCTGACGAAGGCACTTGCCCGCGGAAAGTTCTTGGTGGCCATTCGTTCTGTTGGGCTTTGCCCCGTGCGTGACAGTGGTTGAGTGTGGGATGTACGTTTGCGTCTCATCTGTCTGTGTCACCCATTATGTGGTTGCACCGGTGCTGCACGCGTATGGACATGCGTACCATCGGGTCATGGGGGAGTGTTGTGCTTTGTGCCATTCTTGTACAGTTTACTATGACCACTCGGCCGTGTCCATACTCGTGCAGATCCTTGAGGCAGGCGGCCCTGGTGACCCCGGCGCGACGACAGGCGGCGGACTACCCGCTTGGAGCTGACCGACTACTGTTCCAGAGCCGCAGATGCCACCGGGACTCTTTGCTGTGCTTCCTACGTCTTGCAAGCGCCTTTCAGCGGACTGGACATGAGGCCTATTTGCATGTTTTTGCATTATATGTTCACTGTAAGTCAATGGATGCATGCATGTGACCAGTTGCTGCGTCTGTCTTTTGATTTTGCACGTCTAGGTTCAGACGGCGTAGGATTCGGACATGTGTGCGCAGAGTTACGGCCAAAACAGTGGTTTTGGGCCGGTTTTAGGACAGCTCTTGGACTGCCGCGTGCGACACCCGCCGTGCGCCGCGGCAGGTATTTATGCCTTGGACCTGTCAGTTGTCATTTCTCTCTGCATATGCTATATTGAAGCATTCTGACACCGTGCCTTGTGTATTTTAGCCACACCCTTGTCGTTGCGTGTACGACCTGTGACTGTCGTCAGCGTCCTACCAGGCACTGACGCCCGATCAGCGACTGTGTTGCTAGGAAGCTTGTTCGCACTTTCTCAGTGTCATGATGGGCTGCCACTTTGCCGCGATCATTGTGCATTGTGTAAAGAGTCGAGTCTCTAACTCCTGCTCTGAAGTTGTCGTCGGAGTTCGCGGTATGGCGTTCTTAGTCCGCGTCAGGGATTTACCCCCTTCGTAGGACTGAGGGGCAATCGTCATCAACGACCCAGAGCAGGGAGACTCGAATATTTCGAGTCTTTGGAGGCTCATTTCCGTTTTTGACCCTACCCCTAGTTTTGGGACCCAAACCGGGGGTTTTTACCTCGAACTCATGTGTTTGCACGAGTTACTTCATTTATACTATGTCGAAGTTTGTCGCAAATGAACTTCGATTTACGTTTTGCCGTTCTGGCGCGAAATCGTCGCGTGCGAGGCACGCTGGCGATTTCGCGCCAGTTCTCTCGTCCTCACCCTCGCTCCCCCTATCCCTCGTCCTCGCTTGCTGGTTTGCAAGGAGGGCGGGGGGGGGGGGGGGGGGGCGAGGGCAAGAGGCCACGAGGCCTTGCCCTCAAGGCCCCTCAGCCGCCGATCGGACTGAGGCTGCAATCGGCGGCTGGCGGCTGGCCGGCCGAAGGCCGGCCGATCGCTTGGCCGGCCGCAGGCCGTCCAGCTGGCCGGCAGCAAGCTGGCTGGCGTCCAGCAAAATGCTGGCCGCCGGCCAGCCCTCGCTGATGCAAGGGGTGGTGCGCAACCACCCCTCGCTTCAGCGAGGAGGGACGGCCGAACCGGCCCTTCCGTTACATTCCTGCCCACTTGTTATGAACCGTCTCGGTTCATGAACAACAAGTGGGATTGTCAGTTGGTGAGTGATCAACATTGTGAAAGAAGATTAATGATTTCAATCACCTTCTAGACATGAACACGTGCATGGTTCTTGGAGCTAAGCTGTGGCTTGTAGGTCAGCACGGCTAGCTGCCTACCCCCTTTAGGATGGAGCGTCCGCGCGACAACCATGTTGGGCGTCCTCAACCTCTTATGGTTGCTGTCCATGAATGCCGCCCTGTGGGAATGTTGTTCACTTTTTTCGCGTTCAAGTGGTACCTCCTGCCACAGGTAGATCTGTGCGAGCTGCAAGCTCGCTCCAGTACACGTTGACCACCCCTGTGGGCAACCAAGATTCGGGCTCCCATGACTTATGTTCAGGTCGACAACCGGCCATATGAACGAGGTACTCCCTAACAACGTGCAACCGAGGAGTACGCTCTCGGTGCTCGAGTAGGCGAATGACCTCGTATTGGCCGTCGGTAGCAAGGACTGCTGGTGGTGGCTGAACAATTCTGTCTGTTGTGTATGGAGTTAGTAGGCACACATGAAACACGTCATGTATCTTCATACTTGGCGGAAGTAGCAATCGATTTGCCACTGGTCCGATGCGTGCATTAATGGGAAACGGCCCAATCCACTTCGGTAAACGTTTTCTTGCCCCTAACGACTTAAGCCGAAGGTTTTCAGTGCTAAGCAGCACTTTTTCACCGATGTCAAACGAGACCTCACGACGACCTTTGTCGGCATATGCCTTTTGTCGCTGCCGAGCTACTTGAAGGTGACCCTTCGCCTCCTGTAACAAGGATTCAATGCGCTCGGCAAAGGCTTGAGCGGAAGGAACCTGCCCTTTTGTACGCCCACTTTTAACCAATGAAGATGGTACCACTGGATGCCGACCATTGTTCAACACGAACGGTGTGAAATGTGTGGACTCATTCACCGAGTTGTTCACCGCAAACTCTGTCGGTGCTAGGAATTCGTCCCAATCATGCATGGCAGGGTCCATGTACATGCGGATCATCTGCTCCAGAGTGCGATTCATATGCTCTGTTTGTCCGTCAATTTGAGGGTGAAACGCTGTCAACATTTGCGACTCACTACCAAAGTACTCGTGCATCTTTTGCCACAACGTACTAGCAGATTTTTGATCTCCATCAGAGATAATGCGCAACAGCAAGCCGTGGTACTTTACGACACCCTCAAAGAAGAGACGAGCAGTCTCCTCTGCGTTCACGTCAGTAGTTGCATGAATGAAGTGTATCATCTTCGTCAAAAGGTCTACAACCACTAGTTTTGCATCGTAACCACGGGTCGTTTCCGGAAGACCAGTAATGAAGTCTATGTTGACGTACTCCCATGGAGTCCCAGGAATGGGAAGCTGTTGGAGGAGTCCAGCAGACTTCTTGTTACTAGCCTTATTCCAAAGACATGGGTCGCATGTCATGCAACACTTATGGACATTGACATTCCATCTTGGCCACCAATAGTGGTCCGAGAGTGCCTGTCCGGTCTTTCGGGGTCCCACATGACCTATGACCGACGGGTCGTGGAACTGGGAGATAACCTTTGCTCGAAGGTCTCCTGAGTTTGGCACAACTTGTTCTCCGTGTCAGAAGATTCCTGCGGCCTCCACCAAGCCGTACTTGTCTAGACACAAGAGTCTTGAAACCAAGAATCCACACAGTATCCCATCCGGATCCTGTTTACAAAACTGTTGTAATGGATAATCTCTCGTGGTGGTTGCCGCAGAGGTGCAGGGGGATCTAGTGATTGTATTGTTGCTATTGCAATGGCCATAAAACATCCACTGACCTTGGTGGTTGTTTCAACTTCCACAGGCTGTCGGCTTAGTGGATCGGTCACATTGATGCGTCCTGGCCGATATTCCCATGTGAACGAGAATCGGCTCAAGTATTCGCTCCAACGCGCCTGTCGTCTTGAAAGGTTCGGTTGCCTTTGGAAAAACACCAATGGATTATGGTCGGTCACGACCGTTACACCCCCTTCAGCACCCTCGAGGTAGCAGCGCCACATCTTGAAAGCGTGTACTACCGCAAGGAGCTCTTGATCCCCAGTCGTGTACCGCGTTTTTGCAAGGATGAGCTTCCGGCACTCATACTTAAATGGGTGACCGTTCTGCATGAGGACGGCTCTGATTCCTACTATCGACACATCACATCGAACAATCCACGGTTACAATGGATCCAGAAGCTCTTTGACTTTGAGAAAAGCGTTCTCTCAATCAGATATCCATTCCCAACACACGTCTTTTCGCGTGAGCCTGGTTAGTGGTGCTACCAGGGTCGAGTATCCTTGCATAAACCGTCAAAAGTAGTTTGCAAGGCCGAGGAAAGACTCAATCCGCCCATTATTTTGGGGCGTGGCCAGTCCACAACGGCTTGGACCTTTGGTGGGTCGACACGGATGCCGTCCTTGCCAACGACTTGTCCAAGGTATTCAAGCTCATCTTGTGCAAACTTGCACTTGCTCACTTTCACATAGAACTTCTGTTCCCGAAGGATTGTGAGAACTCCGCACACATGTTTTATGTGCTCTTCCATTGATTTGGAGAAAATCAGGATGTTGTCCACGTAAACCAAGACAAACTGTCCGAGTTGCTTGGTGAACGTTCGGTTCATTTCTCCTTGGAAGGTTGCTGGGGCATTTGTAAGCCCGAAGCATAACACTCAGAACTGATAGTGTCCCATCTGCATTTTGGGCTCATCATTTTCCGTGATGCGGATTTGATGGTACCCTTGGGCCAAATCCAAGGATGAGTATACTCTAGCGCCTTGGAGTTGGTAAAAAAGGTCCTCAATCCGCGGTAATGGGAATCGATTTTTCACCGTCAGCTTGTTCAACGCCCGGTAATCCACGCACATGCGTAAACCACTGTCCTTTTTATTCACAAAAAGGATCAGCGCACCGTACGGTGAGATAATCGGCTCAATCCACCCTGTTGCAAGATACTCTTTGATGTGGCGTTTGACCTCTCGCCTTTCTGCTGGACTAAGGCAATACATGGGTCTGAACGGAGGAGTCGCCTCCGGTTGCAGCGGAATCGTGTGGCCCATGTGTCTTTCTGGTGGAAGCCCAGCCGGTGGGTTTTGGAATACATCCGAGAACTCTGCCAATAGAGATTTGATCTCTTGTGGCGTGTCTTCCTTCACGTCGTCCTCCACTTTCTGCAGGTGAGCCAAGAAGTATCGNCTCTTTGATGTGGCGTTTGACCTCTCGCCTTTCTGCTGGACTAAGGCAATACATGGGTCTGAACGGAGGAGTCGCCTCCGGTTGCAGCGGAATCGTGTGGCCCATGTGTCTTTCTGGTGGAAGCCCAGCCGGTGGGTTTTGGAATACATCCGAGAACTCTGCCAATAGAGATTTGATCTCTTGTGGCGTGTCTTCCTTCACGTCGTCCTCCACTTTCTGCAGGTGAGCCAAGAAGTATCGACAACCTTGTGGAATACGTCTGTTGACCTGCATCACAGACAAGCTGGCATGGACGTTGATCCGGATTGGTGATAACTCCGTACTCGGAATCAACATAAAGCGGCGCTGTCCTTTTTGGAGGATCAAAGGCTTTTATTCAAAGTACATTAGAGCCTTGTTCTCCCGGAGCCAGGGATCGCCTAGCACCACGTCAAACCGATCAAGAAGGTTGAGTACCTTCAACGTGACACTCAGTGTGTACCCTTGAAGACAAGTTTTTGCTTTACAAGTACCGATCGAGGGTAACGTACGGTTGTCACCAACAACAACTTAGCCATTCGATGGCTCATACTTCAGGCCAACCTATCGGGTAAAGCCAAGACAAACAAAAGAGTCGTCTCCTCCAGTGTAAGCAATTACGTTCACGGGAGCACCAGCTAGGTGCCCTTTGAACTGTATCGTCATGTTGCCTCTACTCTTCCGAGTAAACAGGCTGGAAGACGACGAGCCGAGTTTGTGATAAACAGGGAATCTACACGACGGACGTTGCAACTCTTATGATTCACACACTTGAGTCAACATCTTGTGGGCATGTGTGAATTCGGCTAGCACCTTCCAGTCTTGAAATTTGACTAGGTCAAAATCGTCGACTAAAGGTACTGCGAACGTGATTGAACTCATTGCTCTGAGGGCATTTGCTTCAATCACCGTATCACACAACTATTGCACAGTGGTCTGTGTCGCCACCACTAAGCATGTGCGATCATGCATCTTGTCCCGAGATGCAAGGTTTTGTGGGCAATGTCGGTCAGCAAGTGTAGAATGCGGTTTGATAGCAGCAGACCACAGTGACCACAATCTACTATGACGACATGAGCACCATTGCTCTGACCAAGAACGCAGAGTTTCACGCCCGCACCAAGCACATCGACTTGTGGTACCACTTCATCCGCAAGCTCGTGGCAAAGCAAGTGGTGAAGATCAAGTTCTGCCCTTCAAGAATCATGTTGGTAGACTTCCTGACCAAGCCGCTCACAGCGCATGGCTTTCACCAGTTGCGAGGACAGTGCGGACTTGTGTTTTTTTTTTCTTTTCTTGTAAAGTGGAAGAATGATGGATATGAGGGTGCCAGAAAGTGACAAGAATAGGTTTCTTGATAAAAATCATCTGGCATGAAAGCTGCAAAGATGATGTTTTAGAGGTTCTAACACACTGTACGGAACTTAATTCGGAGTTCGTTTGAGTGAAGTATGGATTTTCAAAGTTTAGAGATCATGGGTTGGGTTCAAGTGACAACCTGAGCACTTTGAGCTAAAAGGGCGGCAGGAATATTGGTTAGGACGGCTTAGAGCGGTCTTCAAGGAGAAAAGCCGGCTGGAGGACCTCCAGGAAACTTCAAGGAAGGAGCAGACCATGATTGTTGGTCATGCAGGTCGTGTGAAACATAGTTCTCATATGTGACAAGGTGACTGCCGCTCATCCTACTAGGCTAGGACAGTGTGCTAGAGGGTAAAACTTGACAGGGTGTATCTCAGTGCTCCCTTGGCCAAATGAGGCACAGAAGGGCTTGTTAGAAATCTGTGGTCATGCAATTTCCCACTCAAGAGTGAATTTAGACATTCTCATTATCTGCAAGCGTACATTCGCTCTCGTAATTTCTGTTTGTGCAACCTGCAACTCCCTCTCACAAACAGTTCCTCCTGCCTAGGCAGCCCTTAGTGAGCCTGATCACCTCTCAGAGGGCTGTCCTACTTTCCATCGGGAGTCGGAGTCGGAGTCGGAGTCGGAGTCGGAGGCAGAGTCGGAGTCAGATTCGGAGTTGGAGTCAGAGTCAGAGTCAGAGTCGGAGTCAGAATCGGAGTCGGGGTCAGAGTTAGTGTCGGAGTTGGTGTCGGAGTCGGACTCGGAGGCAGAGTCGGAGGCAAAACACGGAGCGGAGTCGCAGTCGGAGTCAGATTCGGAGACGGAGTCGGTGTCGGAGTTGGAGTCAGAGTCAGAGTCGCAGCCGGCGTCAGAGTAGAAGTCAGGATCAGAGTCAGACTCGGAGTCAGAGTTGGAGTCAGAGACGGAGGCCAAGACTGTCAGTGTCGGAGTCGGAGTCAGAGCCGTAGTCGGAGTTGGAGTTCAAGTCATAGTCAGAGTTGGAGTCCCAGTGGGAGTTGGATTCGGAGTCAGAGTCGCTGTTGGAGGCAGAGTCGGATCCGGAGGCGGTGTCGGAGTCAGAGTCTGAGTCAGAGTCAAAGTCCGAACTAGAGACGGATTTGGAGTCTGAGTCGGAGTCAAATTCAGAGTTGGAGTGGAAGTTGGAGTCGGAGACCGGGACGGAGTCCTAGTCACAGTCGTTGATGAAGTCAAAGTCAAAGTGGAGTCAGAGTTGGAATCGGAGTCGGAGTTGGAGTTGGAGTTGGAGCCAGAGCCAGAGTCGGAGTCCGAGATGGAGTCAGAGTCAGAGTCAGAGTTGGATTCGGAGTCGGAGTCGGAGTTTGAGTTGGAGTCAGTTGCAGATATGGAGGTGAAAGGCGGAGGTAGAGATGAATTTGGAGTTGGAGTCGGAGTCAGAGTCAGGGTCGGAGTTGCAGTCGAAGTCAGAGACGGAGTCGGAGTTGGAGTTGGAGTTGGAGTCAGAGTCAAAGTCGGAGTCGCAGTCGGAGTCGGAGTCGGAGTCGGAATCGGAGTCAAAGTCGGAGTCGGAATCAGAGTTGTAGATGGAGTCAGAGTCGGGGTCGGAGTCGGAATCGGAATCGAAGTCGGAGTCGGAGTTGGAGTCGGAGTCAGAGTCGGAGTCAGAGTCGGAGTACGAGTCGGAGTCAGAATGAGAGTCGGAGGCGGAGTCCAAGTTGGAGTCAGAGTCGGATTCGGAGTCTGAGTTGGAGTCGGAGTCGGAGTTGGAGTTGGTGTTGGGGTCAGAGTCAGAGCCAGAGTCCGAGACGGAGTCGGAGTCGTGTCGGAGTCCGAGTCCGAGTCAGAGTTGAAGTCAAAGTCGGAGTCGGAGTCAGAACCCGAGTCGGAGTCGGAGTTGGAGTTGAACTGGGAGTCAGAGTCGGAGTCAGATTGGCTGTCAGAGTGGGAACCGGAGCCGGAGCCAGATCCGGAGCCGGAGCCGTAACCGGAGCCGTAGCCGGAGCCGTAACCGGAGCCGTAGCCGGAATCAGAGTCGGAGTCGGAGTCGGACTACAAATGGGATTCGGAGTCGGAGTTGGAGTTTGAGTCGGATTCGGAGTTGGAGTCGGGGTTGGAATCGGAGGCGGAGTCTCAATTGGAGTCGGAGTTGGATTCGGAGTTGGAGTTGGTGTCGTAGTTTGAGTCGGAGTCGGAGTCAGATTCGGAGACATAGTTGGAGTCGGAGTTGGCGTCGAAGTCAGAGTCGGTTTTGGAATCTGAGTTGGAGTCATAGCGGAGTTGGATTCTGGTCGGAGTCGACGCCGGGGTCAGAGTTACAGTCGGAGTCGGATTCGGAGTCGGAGTCAAGGTCGGAGTCCGAGTCAGATTCGGAGTCAGAATCAGAGTCAGAGGCAGATTCGGAGCTGGAGTTGGAGTCCTGTCGGAGTCGGAGTCGGAGCCAGAGTCGGAGATGTAGTCAAAGTCAGAGTCAGAGTCGGAGTCGCAGTCGCGGTCGGAGACAGAGTCGGAGTCGGAGTCACAGTTATAGTTTTAGTGGTTGTCCTTGTCGAAGGCGGAATTGGAGTCTGAGTTAGAGTCAGAGTCGTAGTCGGAGTCGGAGTCGGAGTCGGAGTTGGAGTCAGAGTCTGATTTAGAGTCAGAGTCAGAGTTGGACTCCAAGCTGGAGACGTAAGCGGAGTTGGAGTCGGAGTCCAAGTCGGATTTGAAGTCGAAGTCAGAATCAGAGTCCGAGTCAGAGTCCAATTCAAAGGCGGAGTCGGAGTCAGAGTCAGAGCCCGAGTCGGAGTCCGATTTGGAGACGAAGTCGGAGCCGGAGTCGGAGTCGGAGTCGGAGTCGGTGTCGGAGCCGGATTCGGAGTCAGAGTCGGTGTCGGTGTCGGAGTCCGAGTCAGTGGAGGATTCGGAGTAGGCGTTGGAGACAGAGTCCGAGTCGGAGTCGGAATCAGAGTCGTAGTCGAAGTCAAAGTCGGAGTAGGAGGGAGAGTCCGAGCCGGAGTCGTAGTCCGAGTCGGGGTCGTTGTCGGAGTCGGAGTCAGATTCGGAGCCGGATTCAGAGTCGGATTCAGAGTTGGAGTCAGAGTCGGAGTCGGGGTTGGAGTTGGAGGCGTAGTTGGAGTCGGGGTTGGATTCGGAGTCAGAGTCAGACTCTGAGTCGGAGTCAGAGTCAGAGTCGGGGTCAGAGTCAGAGTCGGGGTCAGAGTCGGAGCTGAAGTAGGAGTCAGAGTTGGAGTCAGATTCGGAGTCGGAGTCGGAGTCAGATTTGTTGAATTTAGAACCTCCAGAATCTTCTAGTACCTTTCATTTTCCCTCTTGAATCATGCAGCTCCTGATCGCATGTGGTACAGCAACCGCAGTTGCACTTATCACTTCATACACGCACAGTCACTTGTGCTCATGATAGACTCACACACATGCTCTGATAAGATCAACTGAGAGCACAAACAAACTGTTTGTCTCAAGAGCTTTTGGTTCAAATCTTGATTGAATTGATGAAGTACAGACAAAGAAATAGGAAATACAAACCTACAGCTATTTAACTGACTATGCTAGCTATCAGCAGAAAACACAAGTGTTGAGTAGTCCGGTGGCCTGTGTCTTTGATTCCTTAGTCACATGTTCAACCAGATGCCGCTCGATGACTCCAAGTCATCGGCAGACCGAGGTTGATGGATGGCCAGCGCCCTCGGTGCGATACACGGACGAGATCATCCGAATCTGCGGCAACTTTCCTTTCTTCACTGGTCCACCGCTCGATGCACGAGAGGAGCTCCTGCTTGAACTCTCGCGCTATCAATGACGGGGATGAGATTGTGGTTGTCTTGGATGATTCTCTTTTCTTTGGTCTGTTATGCAAAAAGTTGGTCCAGAGAACCAGGGATCAAGAGAGATCCATCAATCGTACTCAATCCCTGATCATCAGCAGTCGTGGCCTCCTCTACCGCCACGTCAGCAGTTCTTCGATTCTGTCTACGACTGGAGTGCGAAGACCCTGCTTCGAGTGGAGACATGAACTATGTCCCATATGCTGTTGCAATGGTCATGATGAGAAGGAGAACAAAGTACGCCACTTTTCCAACAAGAGTCGGAGTCGGCATCGGAGTCATTGTCAGAGTCGGAGTCGAAGTCGGAGTCAGAGTTGGAGTCACATTCGGAGTCGGAGTCAGAGTCTGAGTCAGAATCAGAGCCGGAGCCGGACTCGGCGTCTGAGTCAGAGTTAGAGTCGGAGTTGGAGTCAAGTGGAGGCGGAGGTGGAGTCGGAATCCGAGTTGGAGTCGGAGTTGGAGTCAGAGTCGGAGCCGGATGCGGATTCGCAGATGGAATCAGAGTCGAATTCAGAGTAGGAGTCTAAGTCGGAGTCGGAGTCGAAGTCGGAGTTGGATTTGGGATTTCAATCCGAGTTAGTGTCGGAGTCAGAGTCGGAATCGGAGTTGAAGCTGGAGGCATAGTCGGAGTCGGAGTCGGAGTCGGAGTTGGAGTCGGATCTGGAGTCGGAGTTGGAGGCGAACAGTGTAGGCGGAGTACGAGGTGGAAGGCGGAGGTGCAGTCAGATTCAGAGTGGAAGTCGGAGACGGAGTCAGAGGCGGAGTCAGAGTCGGAGTCAGAGTCAGACTTAGACTCAAAGTCAGAGTCGGAGTCGGAGTCGGAGTCGGAATTGGAGCCGGAGTCAGAGTCCGAGTCGGAGTCAGAGTCAAAGTCAGAGTTTGAGTCAGAGTCAGAGTTGGAGTCAGAGTCGGAGTCCGAGTCAGATTCGGAGTCGGGGTCAGAGTCCGAGTCAGATTCAGAATCACAGATGGAGTCGGAGTTGGAGTCAGATTCGGAAGCAGAGTCGGAGTCAGAGTCGGAGTTGGAATCGGATTCGGAGTCGGAGTCGGAATGAGAGTAGGATTCAGTGTTGGAGTCGGAGTTGGAGTAGGAGTCGGAGCCAGAGTTGGAGACGGAATGCGGAGGCGCAGTCAGAGTCAGATTCAGAGTCAGAGTCAGAGTCGGAGTCAGAGTCGGGGTCAGAGTCGGAGTCGGAGCCGGGGTCAGTGTTGGATTCGGAGTCGGAGTCGGAGTCAGAATCGGAGTAGGAGCCGGGGTCAGTGTTGGAGTCGGAGTCGGAGTCCGAGTCAGAGTCGGAGTTGGAGGCGATCGGTGTCGGAGTCGGAGACGGAGTCGTAGTAGGAGTCCGAGTTGCAGTCGGAGTCGGAGTTGGAGTCGGAGTCGGAGTCCGATTCGGAGTCAGAGTCGCAGTTGGAGGTGGAGTCGGAGTCGGAGGTGATGTCGAACTCGGAGTGTGAATCGGAGTCAGAGTCAGATTGAAGACGGATTCGAAGTTGGAGTCGGAGCCAAAGTCGGAGTTGAAATTGGATGGGGAGTCAAAGTCCAAGTCGGAGTCCTCGTCATAGTCGTTGTCGAAGTCAGATTCGGAGTCGGAGTTAAAGTCGGAGTCAGAGAAGGGGTCGGAGTCAGAGTCAGAGTTGTAGCCAGAGCCGGAGCTGGAGCCGGAGCCGAAGCCGGAGCCAGAGCCGGAGTCGAAGTCGGAGTCGGAGTCGGAGTCGGAGTCAGAGTCAGAGTTGTAGCCAGAGCCGGAGCTGGAGCCGGAGCCGAAGCCGGAGCCAGAGCCGGAGTCGAAGTCGGAGTCGGAGTCGGAGTCGGAGTCCGAATTGGAGTGGGAGTTAGAGTCGGAGTCAGATTCGGATTCAGAGTCGGAGTCGGAGTTGGAGTCTGAGGCGGAAATGGAGACGGAAGGCGGAGCCAAAGATGGAGTCAGAGTTGGAGTCCGAGTTGGACTCAGAGTCACAGTCGCAGTCCAAGTCAGAGTCGGAATTGGAGTCGGAGTTGTAGTCGGAGCTGGAGTTGGAATCGGAGTCGGAGTCGAAGTCGGAGATGGAGTCGGAGGCAGAGTCGAAGTTAGAGTCGGAGTCAGAGTTGGAGTCGGAGTCAGAGTTGGAGTCGGAGGTGGAGACAGAGTTGGATCGAAGTCAGAGTCGTAGTCAGAGTCGGATCGGAGTCGGAGTCAAATCACAGTCCGAGTCGGAGTTGGAGTCGGAGGCAGAGTCAGAGTTAGAGTAGGAGTCAGAGTCGGAGTCAGAGTCAGAGTCGGAGTCAGAGTCAGAGCTGTAGTCGGAGTCGGAATCGGAGTCTGAGTCGAATTCAGAGTCGGAGTCAGTTCAGAATCTTTGTCAGAGGCGGAGTCGGAGTTGAAGTCAGAGTCAGAATCATAGTCGGGCTCGGAGTCGGAATTGGAGTCGTAGTCGGAGTTGGAGTCGAAGTCAGAGTTGGAGACGGAGTCGGAGTCGGAGTCGGAGACAGAGTCGGAGTCGGAGACGGAGTTGTAGTTGTAGTGGTTCTCGTTGTCGAAGCCAGAGTCAGAGTTTGAGTCTGAGTCAGAGTCAGAGTCGGAGTCGGAGTAGGAGTCGGAGTCGGAGTCAGAGTCTTAGTCTGAGTCAAAGTCAGTGTCTGAGTCGGAGTCGGAGTCAAAGTCGGAGTTGGAGTCGGAGTCCGAGTCGGAGACGTAGGCGGAGTTAGAGTCAGAGTCCAAGACAGAGTCGGAGTTGGATTCGGAGTCGGAGTCCGAGTCGGAGTCGGATTCAAAGGCGGAGTTGGAGTTAGAGTGGGAGTCGGAGTCGGAGTCGGAGTCGGGGTTGGAGTCAAAGTCGGAGTCAGAGTCGGAGCCGGAGTCAGAGTCGGAGTCGGAGTCGGTGTCGGACTCGGAGTCGGTGTCAGATTCGGAGTAGGAGTCCGAGTCAGAGTCAGAGTCGGAGTTCAAGTGGGAATCGGGGTTGGAGTCAGAGTCGGAGTCGCTGGGAGAGTCCAAGTCGGAGTCCAAGTCCAAGTCGTAGTCGGAGTCAGATTCGGAGTCGGAATCGGATTAGCAGTCTGAGTCAGAGTTGGAGTCGGAGTCGGAGTCGGATTCGGAGTCGGAGTCAGAGTCGGAGTTGGAGTCGGAGTGAGAGTCGGAGTCGGAGTTGGATTCGGAGTCGGAGTCAGAGTCGGAGTCGGATTCGGAGTCAGAGTCGGGGTCAGAGTTGGAGTCGGAGGCGGAGTCGAAGTCAGAGTCGGAGTCATAGCTAGAGTTGGAGCCAGAGTCAGAGTCGGAGGCGGAGACAGATTTTGAGTCGGAGTCAGAGTCCTAGTCGTAGTCAGAGTCGGAATCAGAGTCGGAGACAAATCGCAATCGGAGTCGGAGTTGGAGTCGAAGTCGGAGTCGGATCGGAGTCCAAGTCAGAGTCGGAGTCGGAGTCAGAGTCGGAGTCAGAGTCAGAGTCGGATTTGGAGTCGGAGTCGTTGTCATAGTTGGAGTCGGAATCGGAGATAGGGTCGAATTCGGAGTCGGAGTCTGTTCAGACTGGTAGTCAGCCGCAGAGTCGGACTTGGAGTCAGAGTCGGTGTCGGAGTCGGAGTCAGACACAGAGTCGGATTTGGAGTGGGAGTCAGTGTGGAGTCGGAGGCAGAGTCTGAGTCAGAGTTGGAATCTGAGTCAGAGTCAGAGTCGGAGTCGGAATCGTAGTCAGAGTCGGAGTTGGAGTCAGATTTGGAAACGAAGTTGATGTTGGAGTCGGAGTCGGAGTCTGAGTCGGTTTTGAAGTTGGAGTCAGAGTCGTAGGTGGAGTCGGAGTCAGAGTCGGAGTCGAAGCCGAATTAGAAGTCAGAGTTCGATTCAGAGTCGGAGTCAGAGTCAGAGTCGGAGTCAGAGTTGGAGTCAACGTCTGAGTCTAAGTCTGAGTTGGAGTCGCATTCGGAGTCGGAGTCGGAGTCGGAATCAGATTCGGAGTCGGAGTCAGAGTCACAGTCCGAGTCGGAGTCAGAGTCAAAGTCGGAGTCGGATTCGGAGTTGGAGTCAGAGTCGGAGTTGGAGTCAGAGTCGCAGTCGGAGTCGGAGTCAAGAGTCGGAGTCAGAGCCCCAGTCGGAGTCAGAGTCAGAGTTGGAGTCGGAGCCGAGTCAGAGTCGGAGGCAGAGTCGGAGTCAGAGTCAGAGTTGGAGTTGGATTTGGAGTCGGAGTCGGAACCAGAGTCAGAGTTTGTGTTGGATTCAGAGTTGGAGTAGGAGTCGGAGTCGGAGGCAGAGTTGGAGGGGGAACGCGGAGGCACAGTCAAAGTCAGAGCCAAAGTCGGGGTCAGAGTCGGAGTCGGAGTCGGAGTCGGGGTCAGAGTCGGAGTCAGAGTTTGAGTTGGAGTCAGAGTTGGAGTCGGAGTCAGAGTCAGAAATGGAGTCGGAGTCGGGGTCAGTGTTGGAGTCGGAGTTGGAGTCCGAGTCAGAGTCAGAGTTGGAGGTGATCGGTGTCGGAGTCGGAGACGGAGTAGTAGTCATAGTCCGAGTTGGAGTCGGAGTCAGAATTGGAGTCCGAGTCCGAGTCGGAATCAAAGTCAGAGTCGCAGTTGGAGGCGGAGTCGGAGTCGGAGGCAGTGTCTGAGTCGGAGTGTGAGTTGGAGTTGGAGTCAGATTGGAGACAGATTCAGAGTCAAAGTCGGAGTCAACGGCGGAGTTGGAATTGGATGGGGATTCAACTTCCAAGTCGGATTCCTAGTCATAATCGTTGTCGAAGTCGGAGTCGGAGTCGGAGTTAAAGTCGGAGTCAGACAAGGAGTCGGAGTCAGAGTTGGAGTCGGAGTTGGAGTTGGAGCCGCAGCCGGAGCCGGAGCCGGAGCCAGAGCCGGAACTGGAGACGGAGACGGAGTCTGAGTCGGAGTTGGAGTCAGAGTCCGAATTGGAATCGGAGTTAGAGTCGGAGTCAGATTTAGATTCGGAGTGCGAGTCCGAGTCGGAGTCGGAGGCGGAAATGGAAACGAAAGGTGGAGCCAGAGATGGAGTCAGAGTCGGAATCCGAGTCGGAATCAGAGTCAGAGTCGAAGTTGGAGTCGGAGTTGGAGTCGGAGCCGTAGTCGGAGTCGGAGTCGGAATCAGAGTCGGATTCGGAGTCGGGGACGGAGTCGGAGGCGGAATCGAATTCAGAGTCGGAGTCAGAGCTGGAATCGGAGTGAGAGTTGGAGTCAGAGGCGGAGACAGAGTTGGATCGGAGTCAGAATTGTAGTCAGAGTCAAAATCTGAGTTCGAGTCAAATCGCAGTCAGAGTCAGAGTTGGAGTCGGAGTTGGAGTCGGAGTCAGATTCGGAGTCTAAGTAAGAGTCAGATTCAGAATCAGAGTCGGAGCCGGAGTCGTCGTCGGAGTTGTAGTCAGAGTCAGAATCAGAGTCGAAGTCGAATTCAGAGTCGGAGTCAGTTCAGACTCGTAGTCAGAGGCGGAGTCGGAATTGGAGTCGGAGTCAGAGACAGAGTCGGAGTCGGAGTCAGAGTCGGAGTCGGAGTCGGAGTTGGAGTCAAAGTCGAAGTCAGAGTCGGAGTCAGAGTTGGAGACAGAGTCGGAGTCAGAGTCACAGTTGTAGTTGTAGTGGTTGTCATTGTCGAAGCCGGAGTTGGAGTTTGAGTCAGAGTCGGAGTCAGAGTCGGAGTTGGAGTCGGAGTCAGAGTCAGAGTCCGAGTCGTAGTCAGAGGTGGAGCCAGAGGCCGATTCAGAGTTGGAATCAGAGTCCGATTTGGATTCGGAGTCAGAGTCGGAGTCCAAGTCACAGTCTGTGTCGGAGTCGGAGCTGGAGTCGAATTTGGAGTCGGAGTCGGAGGCAAAACACAGAGGTGGAGTAGGAGGCAAAAGGCGGAGGCGCAGTCGAAGTCGGAGTCCAAGTCATAGACGGAGTCAGAGGCGGAGTCAGAGTCGGAGTCTGAGTCAGAGTGAGAGTCAAAGTCGAAGTCGGAGTCAGAGTAGGAATCGGAGTCGGAATCAGAGTCCGAGTCGAAGTCAGAGCCAAAGTAGGAGTCGGAGTCGGAGTTAGGGTCAGAGTTGGAGTTGGAGTCAGAGTCGGAGTCGGAATCGGAGTCGGAGTCGGAGTCGGAGTCAGAGTCCGAGTCGGAGTCAGAGTCAGAGTCGGAGTCGGAGTCAGAGTCGGAATCAGAGTCGGAGGCAGAGTCAGAGGCAGAGTCAAGTGGAGTCAGATTCGGAGTCAAAGTCGGAACCAGAGTCAGAGTCGGTGTTGGAGTCAGAGTTGGAGTTGGAGTTGGAGGCAGGGTTGGAGGCAAAATGCAGAGGCGCAGTCAGAGTCGGAGTCAGAGTCCGAGGCAGAGTTAGAGTCAGAGTCAGAGTCAGAGTCAGAGTCGAGTCAGAGTCAGAGTCAGAGTCAGAGTCAGAGTCAGAGTCAGAGTCAGAGTCAGAGTCGGAGTCGGAGTCGGAGTTGAAGTCGAAGGTAGATTCGGAGTCGGAGTCGGAGCTGGAGTCGGATTCGGATTCCAAAGAGGAGGCAAAACATGGAGGTGGAGTAGGAGGTGAAATGTGGAGGCGAAGTTGAAGTCGGAGTCCAAGTCAGAGACGGAGTCAGAGGCGGAGCCAGAGTCGGATTCAGAGTCAAAGTGAGATTCAGAGTCGGAGTCGGAGTCAGAGTAGGAGTCGGAGTCGGAGTCAGAGTCCGAGTCGGAGTCAGAGTCTGTTGAAAAATTGCCCCTCCGCATGCCCTAGTGCGGCGCCGGGAGGCGCCAACGAGCCGTCAGAAAATGGAAACTCCGCGCTGGCGGATCTGGCGACTCAAGGATTGCTCGGATTCTGAAAAGGAGGATTGCCCCGTAAATTTGACGAGTTGCTGGACCCGGTGGAAGTTGTTTCACCGGAATCGAACAAGTATCGAGGGAGTTATGGTCTTCCAAAGTTGGGGTATGCGGAGCGGTTCTGGGAGCCGGCTGCGACTCGAAATCCGGTCGATAATCGTCCGGACCGAGAAACAAAAGTACCATCTGGAGAAATTGCTCCGATAGGCCTGCCGAGGCGTCCGGTGGATGATCCACCTGATCCGGTGGATCATCCACCGGATCCAATAGTGCAGGTTGTTACTGAGGGACTTGGCCAAAAACCTGGCTCGGCGTCCGAAACTCAGTAGTACGTTTTGTTACTCGGGGACTGTCAAAATTCTGACTGCAGGTCCGCGGACCTGCAGTCAGGTTTCGAACCTCGTCACACCCCATCACCAAACACGACCCAAAAGTGGGGAGGGTGCATGGAAACAGTGCAGGGGACCCCCACACCACGTGCAAAGGGATCTGCGCCTTGGGAAAGGCGCTTCGCACGTGAAAGAAGGCACCACGACGAGTGGCGGCGTCAGGCTTCTGTGGTGGGTAAGACCTGCGCTTTGGCAAACGTAACTTGGGCTACGCTTGACCGAATCGCACGCGGTTTGGTGCATTTGAAAGCTAATGACTAGCCCTATAAATATTGTGATAATTTCCATGCTCAAAAACTAATGCAAAATCACGTTTTTCCCTTCGCAAAAGTGACTTTCTCTAATTGCCTGCTCACATAGCGTGAGGCGACCAGAAAGCTCACGCTCAGTCTCATATTCGCCCAAAACAGAAGACGTGAACCACTAAACGCGTTCAGACAAACGTCAAGACCGCACCACACTCATTCCTCCTGACAGAGTCAAAGTCGAAGTCGGAGTCGGAGTTCGAGTCAGAGTTGGAGATGGATTCAGAGTCCGAGTCGGAGTCGGAGTCACAGTCGGAGTCGGAGTTGGAGTTGGATTCGGATTCGAAGTTGGAACCAGAGTCAGATTCGGTGTCAGAGTCAGAGTTGGAGTTGGAGTCGGAGGCAGAGTTGGAAGCGAAACGCAGAGGCGCAGTCAGAGTCAGAGTCGGAGTCAGAGTCGGAGTCAGAGTCGGGGTCGGAGTCGTGGTCAGAGTCAAAGTCGTAGTCAGATTCGGAGTCAGAGTCGGAGTTTAAGTCGGGGTCAGAGTCAGAGTCGGAGTCGGAGTCCGACTCAGAGTCGGAGTTGGGGGCAATCGATGTCGGAGTCGGAGACGGAGTCGTAGTCGGAGTCGGAGCCGGACTTGGATTCCGAGTCGGATTCGGAGCCGGAGTCAGAGTCACAGTTGGAGGCAAAGTCGGATTTGGAGGCGATGTCAAAGTCGGAGTGTGAGTCAGAGTCAGAGTTAGATTGGAGACGGATCTGGAGTCGGAGTTGAAGTCAAAGGCGGAGTTGGAATTGGATGCGGAGTGGAAGTCCGAGTCAAAGTGGTAGTCATAGTTGTTGTCAGAGTCGGTGTCGGAGTCGTTGTCAGAGTCGGAGTCGGAGTCGGAGTCCGAGTTGGAGCCAGAGCCAGAGCCGGAGCCGGAGCCGGAGCCAGAGCAGGAGCCGGAGACAGAGTTGGAGTCGGAGTCGGAGTCAGATTTAAAGGCCGAGTTCGAGTCGTAGTCAGAGTCGGAGTCAGATTCGGATTCGGGGACGGAGCCGGAGTCAGAGGCAGTAATGGAGGCTGAAGGCGAAGCCAAAGATGGAGACAGAGGCGGAGTCGGAGTTGGAGTCAGAGTTGGAGTCGCAGTCAGAATCAGAGTCGGAGTTGGAGTCGGAGCCGCTGTCCGAGTCGGAGTCAGAGTCGGGGTTAGAGTCGGAGTTAGAGGCGGAGTCAAAGTCAGAGTCGGAGTCAGAGTTGGAGTCGGAATCAAATCGCTGCCGGAGTCGGAGTTGGAGTTGGAGTCGGAGTCAGAGTGGGAGTTGGAGTCGGAGTCAGAGTCGGAGCCGGAGTCAGAGTCGGAGTCGTAGTCGGAATCGGAGTCTTAGTCGGAGTTGGAATCCGAGTCGGAGCCGAGTTCGGAGTCAGAGTCAGTTCAGGCTTGTAGTCAGAGGCGGAGTCGGAGTTGGAGTCGGAGTCGGAGTCGGAGTCGGATTCGGAGTCGGAGTCAGAGTTAGTGTCGGAGGCAGAGTCCGAGTCAGAGCTGGAATCAAAGTCGGAGTCAGATTCGGATTCAGAATCATAGTCAGAGTCCGAGTCGGAGTCAGATTTGGAAACGGAGTCAGAGCCGGAGTAGGAGTCAGAGTTGGAGTCAGAGTCAGAGTCGGAATCGCAGTCAGAGTTAGAGTTGGAGTCAGCGTCGGAGTCGGAGTCAGAGTCAGAGTCGTAGTCGGAGTCAGAGTTGGAGTCGCATTCAGAGTCGGAGTCGTAGTTCGAGTCAGTGTCAAAGTAGGAGCCGGAATCAGAGTCGGAGTCAGAGTAGGCATCGGAGCCAGAGTCGGAGTCAGAGTCAGAGTTGGAGTCAAAGGCGGAGGCAGAGGCAGAGTCAGAATCCGAGTCGGAGTCGGAGTCGGAGTCAGAGTCGGAGCCGGAGGCAGAGTCGGAGTCCGAATGAGATTCCAATTTGGAGTCAGAGTCAGAATCAGAATCAGAGTCAGAGTCAGAACTGAAGTCCGAGGCAGAGTCAGAGTCAGAGTCGGAGTCGGAGTCGGAGACAGAGGTGGACTCGGAGAGGAAACGCGGAGGTGGAGTCGGAGGCGAAAGGCGGAGGCGCAGTCGGAGTCCGAGTCGAAGTCGGAGACAGAGTCAGAGGCAGAGTCGGAGTCAGAGTCAGAGTCAGAGTCAGAGTCAGAGTCAGAGTCAGAGTCGGAGTCGGAGTTCGAGTTGGAGTTGGAGTCGGAGTCAGAGTCGGACTCAGAGTCAAAGTTGGAGTTGGAGTCGGAGTCGGAGGCAGAGTCAGAGTCAGAGTCGGAGTCGGAGTCGGAGGCAGAGTCGGAGTCAGAGTTGGAGTCAGAGTTGGAGTCGGAGTCGGAGTCGAATCGCAGTCGTAGTCGTAGTTGTTGTCAAAATGGATTCGGAGTCAGATTCAGAGTCCGAATTGGATTCAGAGTCAGATTCGGATTCGGAGTCGGAATCTGAGTCGGAGTTGGAGTCGGAGTAGGAGTCGGAGTCGGTTCCGGAGTCAGATTTGGGGTCTGAGTCGGAGCCGGAGCCGGAGCCAGAGCCAGAGTTAGAGCTGGAGCCGGATTCAGAGTCAGAGTCGGAGTCGGAGTCGGACTCTTAGTCGGAGTCGGAATCGGAGTCGGAGTCAGATTCGGAGTCGGAGTCAGAGTCGTAGTCGGAGTCAGAGTCGGAATTGGAGGGGGGGTCTGAGTCCAAATCAGAGTAGGATTTGGAGTTGGAGTCAGAGTCAAAGTGGGAGTTGGAGTCGGAGTTTAAGTCAGAGTCGGCGTCGAAGTCCGATTCGGAGACGGAGTTGGAGTTGGAGTCAGAGTCGGTTTTTAAGTCGGAGTCAGAGTCGGAGTCGGAGTCGGAGTGGGAGTCAAAGTTGAGGTCAGAGTCGGAGACGGAGTCGGAGGCAGAGTCGGAGTCGGAGGCCGAGTCCAAGTCAGAGACGGAGTCAGAAATGCAGTGGGACTCTGTGTCGGAGTCGGAGTTGGTGTCGGAGTTGGAGTCCAAGTCGGAGTTGGAGTCGGGGTCCGAGTCGGTGTTGGAGTCAGAGTCAGAGTCGGAGTTGTTGTCGGAGTCGGAGCAGATTGGGATTCGGAGCCAGAAACGAGTCAAAGTTGGAGCCGGAGTCAGAGTCAGACTCGGAGTCGGAATCACAGTTGTAGTCGTTGTCGTTGTCGGAATGGAGTCGGAGTCAGAGTCGAAGGCGGAGTTGGATTCAGAGTCGGAGTCGGAGTCGGAGTCAGAGTCGGATCGGAGTCGGAGTTGGAGTTGGAGTTGGAGTCCAAGTCGGGGTCCAAGTCAGAGTCAGAGTCGGAATTGGAGTCGGATTCAGGGTCGGAGACAGAGCCGGAGCCGGAGCCAGAGTTGGAGCTGGAGCCGGATTCGGAGTTGGAGTCGGAATCGGAGTCGGAGCCGGATTCGGATTCAGAGTCAGAGTCAAAGTCAGAGTCAAAATTGGAGGGGAAGTCCGAGTCCGAGTCAGAGTAGGAGTCGGAGTTGGATTCGGAGTCGGAGTGGGAGTGGGAGTCGGAGTCGTAGTCAGAGTTGGTGTTGGAGTTGGAGTCGGATTCAGGAGACGGAGTCAAAGTCGGAGTCAGAGTCGGTTTTCAAGCCAGAGTCAGAGTCGGAGTGGGATTCAGATTCAGAGTCAGATCCGAGTTGGAGTCGGAGTCGGATTCGGAGTCAGATTCTAAGTCGGAGTTGAGGTCGTAGTCGGAGTCGGAGTCGAAGTCGGACTCGGAGTCGGAGTCGGATTTGGAGTCGGAGTCGGATTCGGAGATGGAGTTGGAGTCGGAGTCGGAGTGAGAGTCGGCGTTTGAGTCGTAGTCGGAGTCAAAATTGGATTCGGAGTCCAGGTTGGAGTCAGAGTTGGAGTCGGCATCAGAATTTGAGTGGGAGTCGGTGTCGGAGATGGAATCGGAGTCAGAGTCAGAGTTGGATTCTGAGTCAGATTCAGAATTGCAGTCGGATGCAGTGTGGGAGTTGGATTCAGAGTTGCAGTTGTAGTCATAGTTGAAGTCAGGCTCAGAGTCGGAGTCGGAGCGCAAGTCGCAGTCAGAGTCGGAGTCATAGTCCGATCAGGATTGGGAGCGGAGTTGGACTCGGGTTCGGAGTCAGAGTCGGAGTCGGAGTCGTATTTGGAGTCGGAGTCGGAGTCAAAGTCAGAGTTGGAGTCAGAGTCAGAGTCGGGGTCGGAGTCGGAGTCGGAGTAGGAGTCAGAGTCGGAGTCGGAGTTGGAGTCGGAGGCGGAGTCAGAGTCAGAGTCAGAGTCACAGTCAGAGTTGGAGTCGGAGTACGAGGGGTAGTTGTATTCGTTGTCGAAGTCGGAATCGGAGTCGGAGTCGGATTCGGAGTCAGAGTCGGAGACAGAGTTGGAGAAGGAGTCGGAGTCATAGTTGTATATGTTGCCGAAGTCGGAGTTGGAGTTGGAGTCAGAGTCGGGGTTGGAGTCATAGTCGTAGTTGTTGTAAAATTCGGAGTCGGAGTTGGAGTCCGAGTTGGAGTCGGAGTCGGAGTCAAAGTCGGAGTTGGAGGCGGAGTCGGAGTCAGAGTGGGAGTCGAAGTCTGAGTGGGAGAGTCCGAGTGGGAGTGGGAGTCGGAGGCTGAGGCGGAGGCAGAGGCGGAGTCGGAGTCGGAGTGGGTGCAAAGTCAGAGTCGGAGTTGGAGTCGGGGCTGTAGTTATAGTCATTGTCGTTGTCGAAGCCGGAGTCGGAGTTGGAGTCAGAGTCGGCGTCGGAGTCAGAGTCGGAGTCGGAGTCAGAGTCAGTGTCCGTTTCGGAGTCTAAGTCGGTATCAGAGTCGGATTCAGAATCGGAGTCAGAGTCAGATTCCAATTCGTAGTCAGATTCGGGGTCGAGGTCGGAGCCGGAGTCGGAGTCGGAGTCGGAATCGTAGGCGGATTCAGAACCAGACTTTGAGTCAGAGGCGGAATCAGATGCAGAGTCGGATTCAGAGTAAGAGTTGGAGTCAGAGTCGGAGTCGGAATTGGAGGCCAAGTTTGGGTCAGAGTCGGAGTAGGATTTGGAGTTGGTGTCGGAGTCGGAGTGGTAGTCGGAGTTGGAGTGGTAGTCAGAGTCGGAGTCGGAGTCGGATTCGGTGACGGAGTCGAAGTCGGAGTCAGAGTTGGTTTTGAAGTCAAAGTCGTAGTTAGATCTGGAGTGGGAGCAGAGTCGGAGTCAGATTCAGAGTCGGGGTCGGAGTCAGAGTCAGAGTCAGAGTCGGAGTTGGAGTCTGCGTCGGAGTTGGAGTCGTAGGCATAATTGTTGTCGAAGTCCGAGTCGGATTCCGAGTCGGAGTCGGAGTCAGAGTCGGAGACAGAGTCGGAATCGGAGTCGTAGTCGTAGTCGTTTTCAAAGTCGGAGTCAGAGTCGCCGTCGGAGTCAGAGTCAGAGTCGGAGTCGGAGGCAGAGTCGGTGTCGGAGTGAAATTCTGAGTCAGAGTCGGAATCAGAGTGGCAGTGGGAGTCAAAGTCCGAGTCGGAGTCGGAGTTGCAGTCGGAGTCGGAGTCAGAGTCGGAGTCAGAATTGGAGTCATAGTCGGAGGCGGAGTCGGAGACGAGCCGGAGTTGGAGATGGAGTCAGTGGAAAAGTCCGAGTGAGAGTCTGAGTTGGAGTCAGAGTTGGAGTCGGAGTCGCGGTCGGAATCCAAGTTGGAGTCAGAGTCAGAGTTGGAGTCGGACTCGGAGTCGGAGTTGGATTCAGAGTCAGAGTCGGAGTCAGAGTCGGAGGCGGAGGCGGAGGCAAAGTGGGAGTCGGAGTTGAAGTCGGAGTCGGAGTGGGAGTGGGAGTCAAAGTCGGAGTCAAAGTTGGAGTCGGAGTCGGAATCTGAGCCGGATTCAAAGTCGGAGACCGAGTCGGAGTCAGAGTCGGAATCAGGGTCGAAGTCAGAGTCGTAGTCGGAATTGGAGTTGCCTTGTTGGAGTTGGAGTCGGAGTCGTAGTCAGAGTTGGAATCGCAGTCGGAGGCGGAGTCAGAGTTGGAGTCAGGAAAGAGTTATAGTCATAGTTCAATTCGGGGTTGAGATCAGAATCGGAGTCCTAGTCGGAGTCAGAGTCGGTATTGGAGTCGGATCGGGAGTGCAGGAGGAGTAAGAGTCAGTGTCTGAGCCGGAATTGGACTCAGAGTTAGAGTCGGTGTTGGAATCAGAGTCAGAGTCGGAGTTGGATTCAGAATCGGGGTCAGAGTCAGAGTCTGCATCGGAGTCCGAGTCGGAGTCGGAGCCAGAGCAGAAGTTGGGGTCTTTATCAGGGTTGGAGTTGGATTCTGAGTCGGAGTCGGAGTCAGAGTCGCAGTCGGAGTCGGAGTCGGAATGGGAGTTAGAGTAGGAGTCGGAGTTGGAGTTGGAGGCGGAGGTGGAGTCGGAGTAGGAGTTGGAGTTTGAGTCGGAGTCAGTGTCACAGTCAGAGTCGTAATCAGAGTTGGAGTCGAAGTCGGAGCTGGAGTCAGAGTTGGATTCAGGGTCGGAGTCGGAGTCTGATTCTGAATCCGAGTCAGAGTCTGAGTCGGATTCAGAGAGTCAGAGTCATCGTCAGAGTTGGAGTTAGAGTCGTAGTCAGATTCGGAGTCGGAGTTGGAGTCAGAGTTGGAGTTGGAGTCAGAGCCAGAGTCGGGGTCGGAGTCAGAGTTGGAGTAGGAGTCAGAGTCGGAGTCGGAGTCGGAGTCAGAGGCGGAGTCGGAGTTGGATTCAGAGTCGGAGTCAGAGTCAGATTCGGAGTCGGAGTCCGAGGCGTAGTTGTATTCGTTGTCAAAGTCGGAGTCGAAGTCGGAGTCGGAATCTGAGCCGGAGACGGAGTTGGAGAAGGAGTCGGAAGCATAGTTGTAGTTGTTTTCGAAGTCAGAGTTGGAGTCAGAGTCAGAGTCGGGGTCGGAGTCGTAGTTGTTGTAAACTTCAAAGTCGGAGTTGGAGTCCGAGTTGGAGTCAGAGTCGGAGTCGGAGTCGGAGTCGGAGTCGGAGTCGGAGTCGAAGTCGGAGTCAGAGGCGGAGTCAGAGTCGGAGTGGGAGTCGAAGTCTGAGTGGGAGTCCGAGTGGGAGTGGGTGTCCGAGGCGGAGGCGGAGACGGAGTCAGAGTTGGAGTGGGTGCGGAGTCAGAGTCGGAGTTGGAGTCGGGGCTGTAGTTGTAGTCATTATCATTGTCGAAGCCGGAGTGGGAGTTGGAGTCAGAGTTGGCGTCGGAGTTAGAGTCGGAGTCGGAGTCGGAGTCAGTGTCCGAGTCGGAGTCTGAGTCGGAATCGGAGTCGGAGTCAGAGTCTGAGTCTGAGTCTGATTCTGAGTCTGAGTTGGAGTCGGATTCAGAGTCGAGGCCGGAGCCGGAGTCAGAGTAGGAGTCAGAGTCGTAGGCGGATTCAGAACCGGACTTTGAGTCAGAGGCGGAATCAGAGGCAGAGTCGGATTCGGAGTCAGAGTCGGAATTGGAGGCCGAGTTCGAGTCGGAGTCAGAGTAGGAGTTGGAGTTGGTGTCGGAGTCGGAGTGGTACTCAGGGTTGGAGTCGTTGTCAGAGTCGGAGTCGGAGTCAGAGTCGGAATTGGAGGCCGAGTTCGAGTCGGAGTCAGAGTAGGAGTTGGAGTTGGTGTCGGAGTCGGAGTGGTACTCAGGGTTGGAGTCGTTGTCAGAGTCGGAGTCGGAGTCGGATTCGGTGACGGAGTCGAAGTCGGAGTCAGAGTTGGTTTTGAAGTCTGAGTTGTAGTCAGATCGGGAGTGGGAGCAGAGTTGGAGTCAGAGTCAGAGTTGGGGTCGGAGTCAGAGTCAGATTCAGAGTTAGAGACGGACTTGGAGTCTGAGTCGGAGTTGGAGGCGTACTCATAATCATTGTCGAAGTCGGAGTCCAAGTCCGAGTCGGAGCCGGATTCGGAGTGGGAGACAGAGTCGGAGTCGGAGTCGCAGTCATAGTCGTTTTCAAAGTCGGAGTCAGAGTCGGCGTCGGAGTCAGAGCCAGAGTCGGAGTCTGAGGCAGAGTCGGAGTCGGAGTGAAAGTCTGAATCAGAGTCAGAGTCGGAGTGGCAGTGGGAGTCAAAGTCCGAGTCGGAGTCGGAGTTGCAGTCGGAGTTGGAGTCAGAGTCGGAGTCAGAATCGGAGTCGGATTCAGAGTTCGAGTCGTAGTCGGAGTTGGAGTCGGAGTCGGAGTTGGAGATGGAGTTGGTGGCGAAGTCGGAGTCAGAGTCTGAGTTGGAGTCAGAGTTGGAGTCGGAGTCGCAGTCGGAATCCAAGTTGGAGTCAGAGTTGGAGATGGAATCTAAGTCAGAGTCGGAGTTGGATTCAGAGTCAGAGTCGGAGTCAGAGTCGGAGGCGGAGGCGGAGGCAAAGTGGGATTCGGAGTCGGAGTTGGAGTGGGAGTGGGATTCGGATTCGGAGTCAAAGTCGGAGTCGGAGTCGGAGTCTGAGCCGGAGTCAAAGTCCGAGTCCGAGTCAGAGTCAGGGTAGGAGTCGGATTCGGAGTCAGAGTTAGATTCAGAGTTGGAACCGCCTTGTTGGAGTTAGACTCGGAGTCGTAGTCAGAGTTGGAGTCGGAGTCAGAGTTGGAGTGAGACTCGGAGTCAGAGCCCGAGTTGGAGTCGGAGTAGGAATCGTAGTCGGAGGCGGAGTCAGAGTTGGAGTCGGGAAAGAGTTGTAGTCATAGTCCAAGTCGGAGTTGAAGTCAGAGTCGGAGTCTGAGTCGGAGTCAGAGTCGGTGTTGGAGTCAGATCGGGAGTGCAGGAGGAGTAAGAATCAGTGTCTGAGTCAGAATTGGACTCGGAGTTAGAGTCGGAGTCGGAATCAGAGTAGGAGTCGGAGTTGGATTTGGAGTCGGGGTCTGAGCCAGAGTCAGAGTCGGAGGCGGAGTCGCAGTCGGAGTCGGAGTCGCGGTCGGAGTCGGAGTCGGAGTCGGAGTCGGGGCTGGAGCCGAATTTGGGTTCTTTGTCAGGGTCGGAGTCGGATTCTGAGTTGGATTCGGAGTCAGAGTCGGAGTCGGAGTCGGAGTGGGAGTCAGAGTCGGAGTCGGAGTCGGAGTTGGAGGCGGAGGTGGAGTCGGAGTAGGAGTTGGAGTTTGAATCATATTCAGTGTCGGAGTCAGAGTCGTAATCAGAGTCAGAGTCAAAGTCGGAGCTGGAGTCAGAGTTAGATTCGGGGTCGGAGTCAGAGTCCAAGTCGGAGTCGGAGTCAGAGTCTGAGTTGGAGTCAGATTTGGAGTCGGAGTCGTCATCAGAGTTGGAATCAGAGTCGTAGTCAGATTTGGAGTCGGAGTTGGAGTCGGAGTCGGAGTTGGAGTCGGAGTCGGAGTCGGAGTAGGAGTCGGAGTCGGAGTCAGAGTCAGTGTCATGGTCGGAGGCGGACTCGGAGCCGGAGTCAGAATCAGATTCGGAGTCAGACATGGAGTGGGAATCAGAGTCGGAGTCGGAATTGGATTCGGAGTCAGAGTTGGAGTCCGAGTCGGAGTCGCAATTGCAGTCGGAGGCGGAGTCATAGCTGGATTCGGATTCGAAGTTGTAGACACAGTGGAAGCCCGGGTTGGTGTCAGAGTTGGAGTCAAATTCGGAGTCAGAGTCTGATTCGGAGTCCGATCAGGAGTCGGAGCAGAGTTGGAGTCAGAGTTGGAGTCGGAGTTGGAGTTGGAGTCGGAGTCGGAGTCCGAGTCCGAGTCCGAGTCAGAGTCGGAGCCAAAGTCGGAGTCGGAGTAGGAGTCCGAATCAAAGTCGGAGTAGAAGTCAAAGTCAGAGTCGGGGTCAGAGTCAAATTCGGAGTAGGAATCAGAATTGGAGTCTGACACGAAGTTGGAGTCGGAGTCAGATTCGGAGTCGAAATCGGAGTCAGAGTCGGAGTCAGAGTCACAGTCGGAGTTGGAGCCAGAGTCGGAAGCAGGGACGGAGGCAGAGTCAGAATCGGAGTCAGAGTTGGAGTTGGAGTCAGAGTCAGAGTCGGAGTCGGAGTCGGAGTCAAAGTCGGAGTCGGAGTCAGAGTCGGAGTCATAGTTGGAGTGGGAGTTGGAGTCAGAGTCGGAATCGGAGTCAAAGCGGGTGTCGGAGTCGGAGTCGGAGTCGGAGTCGGAATCGGATTCCGAGTCAGAGTCGGAGTCAGATTCGGAGCAGACGTCAGAGACAGAGTCGGAGTCCGAGTGAGAGTCAGGGTCGGATTCGGAGTCGGAGTCGCAGTCGGAGTCGGAGTCGGAGTCGGGTTCAGAGTCGGAGTCAGAGTCAGAGTTGGAGTCGCAGTCGGAGTTGGAGTCGGAGTCGGAGTCAAAGTTGGAGTCGGAGTCAGAGTCGGAGTCGGAGTTGGAGTTGGAGTTGGAGTCCGAATTGGAGTCGGAGTCGAAGTTNCAGAGTCGGAGTCCGAGTGAGAGTCAGGGTCGGATTCGGAGTCGGAGTCGCAGTCGGAGTCGGAGTCGGAGTCGGGTTCAGAGTCGGAGTCAGAGTCAGAGTTGGAGTCGCAGTCGGAGTTGGAGTCGGAGTCGGAGTCAAAGTTGGAGTCGGAGTCAGAGTCGGAGTCGGAGTTGGAGTTGGAGTTGGAGTCCGAATTGGAGTCGGAGTCGAAGTTGGAGTCTGAGTCGAAGCCGGAGTCAAAGTCGGAGCCAGAGCCGGAATCGGAGCCGGAGCCAGAGCTGAAGTTGGAGTCGGTGTCAGGGTCAGGGTCGGAGCCGGAGTCGGAGTAAGAGTCAGAGTCGGAGTCGGAATCAGAGTCAGAGTTTGAGTCAGAGGTGGAGGCGGAGTCCAAGTCGGAGTCAGAGTCGGAGTCTGAGTCGGAGTCAGAGTGGGAGTCGGAGTCGTAGTCGGAGTCAGAATCGAAGTCGGAGTCGGAATCGGTGTCGAAGTCGGATTCGGAGTCGGAGTCGGATTCGGAGGCGGAGTCAGAGTCGGAGGCGGAGTCGGAGTCGGAGTCAGAGTCGGAGTCAGAGTCAGAGTTAGAGTCGGAGCCAGAGTTCGAGTGGGAGTTGGAGTCAGAGTCGGACTCGGAGTCGGAGTCAGAATTGGAGTCGGAATTGGAGTCAGAGGTGGTGTCGGAGTTGGAGTTGGAGTCGGAGTTGTAGTCATAGTCAAAGTCAGGGTCGGAGTCCCTGTCGGATTCAGAGTCCAAATTGGAGTTGGATCAGTAGTGGGAGCGGAGTTGGAGTCGGAGTCGAAGTAGGAGTCAGGGTCGGAGACGGAGTCGGGGTCGGAGGCAGAGTCCGAGTCGGAGTCAGACTGGGAGTCGGAGTCAGAGTCGGAGTCGGAGGTGGAGACAGATTCAGAGTAAGAGTCGTAGTTGTAGTTTTTGTCAAAGTCGGAGTCGGAGTCGGAGTCGGAGTCGGAGTCGGAGTCCGAGGTTGGAGTCTGAGTCGGAGTTGGAGGCGGAGTCGGAGTTGGAGTGGGAGTCGGAGTTTGCGTCAGAGTCCGAGTGGGACTGGGAGTCGGAGTCGGAGATGTAGTCGGAGTCAGAGTCGGAGTCTGAGTCGGAATCGGAGTCAAAGTCGGAGTCGGAGTCAGAGTCGGAGTTGGAGTCGGAGTCGGAGTCAGAGTTAGAATCAGAGTCGCAGTCGGAGTCGGAGTCGGAGTCAGAGTCGGAGTCTGAGTCAGACTTGTAGTGGGAGCCGGATTCGGAGTCAGAATCGGAGTCAGAGTCAGAGTTGGAGTTGGAGTCGGAGTTGGAGTCAGAATCGCAGTCGGAGGCGGAGTTGGAGTTGGAGTTGGAGTCGGAGTCGGAGTTGTAGTCATAGTCAAAGTCAGGAATGGAGGCGGGGTCGGAGTCCAAGTCGGAGTCAGAGTCGGAGTCGGAGTCAGATCGGGAGTGGGAGCGGAGACGGAGTCGGAGTCGGAGTTGGAGTCGGAGTCGGAGACGGAGTCTGAGTCGGAGTCAAGGTCGGAGTCGGAGTCGGAGTCGAAGTCCGAGTTTGTGTCATCTTCAGAATCGGGGTCCGAGTTGGAGTCCGAGTAGGAGTCAGTGTCAGAGTTGGAGGCGGAGTTGGAGGCAGAGCTGGAGTCACATTCAGAGTCAGAGTCAAAGTCAATTTCAGAGTCAGAGTCGTAGTTGGATTTGGAGGCTTGGTCATAGTCGTTGGCAAAGTTGGATTCAGAGTCAGAGATGGAGTCGGAGTTGGATTCGTAGTCGTAGTTGTTGTCAAAGTCGGAGTTGGAGTCGGTGTTAGAGGTGGAGTCGGACTCAGAGTTGGAATCAGAGTCGGATTCTGAACCGGAGGCGGAGTCAGATTCGGAGTGGGAGTCATAGTTTGAGTCGGAGTCCAAGTGGGAGTGGGAGTCGGAGTTGGAGTTGGGGTCGGAGTCAGAGTCGGAGTCGGAATCGGAGCCGGAGTCGGAGTCAGAGTCGGATTCGGAGTCGGAGTAGGAATCAGAGTCGACGTCGGAGTCAGAGTCAGAGTCCGAGTCGAAGTCTTAGTCCGAGTCGTAGACACAGTTGCAGTTTCAATCGCAGTCACAGTTGCAGTCGGAGTCACAGTCGGAGTCAGATTCAGAGTCGAGTCGGAGTCAGAGTCAGAGTCAGAGTCAGAGTTGGAACCGGAGTCGGAGTCGGAGTCGGAGTCGGAGTCAGAGTCAGATTTAGAGTCGGAGTTGGATTCGGGGCCGAAGGCAGACCTGGAGTCGGAGTCTGAGTCAGAGTCAGGGTTGGAGTCGCAGTCGGAGTCGATCTCGGGTTCGGAGTCGGAATTGGAGTTGGGATCGGAGTCGGAGTTGGAGTTGGAGTTGGAATTGGAGTCGGATTCGGAGTCGGATTCGGAGTGAGAGTCGCAGCTGGATGCGGAGTCAGAGTCGGAGTCGGAACCGGAGTCGGAGATGGAGTCGGACTCGGAGTCGGAGTCGGAGTCAGAGTCGGAGTCGCAGTCGCAGTTGGAGTCGGAGTTGGAGTAGGAGTCGGAGTCTGAGTCCAAGTCCGAGTCGGAGTCAGAGTCGGATTCCGACTCCGAGTCCGAGTCCGGGTCCGAGTGCAAGTGTGAGTCCAAGTCCGAGTCCGATTCCATGTCGGATTCTGAGTCCTATTTCGAGTCCGAGTCCGAGCCCGAGTCCGAGTTCGAGTCCGAGTCTGAATCCAAGTCCGAGTCCGAGTCCGAGCCCAAGTCCGAGTCCGAGGCCGAGTCTGAGTCCGATTCGGATTCCAAAACTGATTCTGAGTCCAAGTCCGAGTCCGAGTCCGAGTCCAAGTCAGAGTCTGAGTCCAAGTCCAAGTGAAAGTAAGAGTCTGAGTCAGAGACAGAGTCTGAGTCTGAGTCTGAGTCTGAGTCTGAGTCTGAGTCTGAGTCAGGGTCAGAGTCAGAGTCAGAGTCAGAGTCAGATACTGAGGCAGAGACAGAGTCAGAGTCTGAGTAACAGTTAGAGACAGATTCAGAGCCGGAGCTGGAGTCGGAGTCGGAGTTAAAGTCGGAGTTGTAGTCCGAGTCGGAATCAATGATGAGTGTCGGAGACAGAGTCAGATTGTAGGACAACAGTGCCGCCGACACTGAGCATGTTAGGTTTGAACGTAATTGAAATTTTTTACCTCAATTTCGGCCAAACTCTATTTTGGCTGCCCTAGTTTTGTTTTTGTTTCAACTGAACGGAATTCGATTTCATTTCCTTTTGACAGAGTCATGGAAATGTTCGACTTCATTGATGTTTTAACCTGATATTAGTTTATTGTATTTCCCAGGAAATTCAGTGTTTTTTAGGCCTGATGTGAACCTTGTTCACTTCTCAACAGAGCTAGCTTATGACAATTTTTTTTCACATGCAATTTCCCATCATTTTTGGAAGTTGAAGCAGTATGAAACGAAGCAAAACATAACTAAGCTTTGATTTGGACTGTGTTTTTGTCCAATTCTGACTTGTCAAAACTCAACTTTGTTTTGTTTTGTTTCGGCAAGGTCCTGGTCAAATTTTGCTTTGTTTTGACTGTGAAGTCAAGTCAAAATGAAAGGAAATGAGACAAAATCTGATTTAATTTTGACCTAACATGCTTAGTCGACATTCACTGGCAAGTCAACACCAGGTACCGAGTTGAAGAATCAGAAAATGCGCATTTGGAAGGGTCTGCATCCCCCTTTGTGCTTTATGAGGTGGAGAGACAAAGTGGAACTAAGGATGGCTGAGCACCAGACACGCCAAACGTGTGTGGGAATTGCAGCACAACACAAGACAACACACAACTCACCCGTCTGTTCTGAAGGGCCTCTGGAACGTAGCAAGTCACAATGCTCTGCGCCTGGCTGAAAGTGTGGGTTGTCAAGATACAAACAGAGAGCACAAGAGGGGAGGGGGAGAGGAACAGGGAGAGGGAAACAATGGCATCATGAGATGGCAATGCCTTTCAACATCCAGCAACATCTTTCCTGCAACTTGTGAGAAATTACAGTGGATTCATTGCACGAGCTGGCAGCGCAGGGTCTCAGTGCCCCCTCCGTTTTCCCGCAGCAGGGTCAGATTGTTCCATAATCGCCCCTACCAATAACGAGGTGTCTCTCCATAGAGACCAGGACATGAAACCACCCGTTTGACCACAACGAAACAACACCAACCAATCTCTCTCTTGCCAATGGTAGCCAGCTAGAAAACATTCTGTCCACGTCAGAATGTTTTGCACATATGTCTTCCCTCCACCTTCTCAAGATGTCAATACCAATGACCTCCTGATTGCGTCTCTTTCAATGGAGGATGTGAAGGAGGGAAAGGCAGTCCTTTAGACTGCATACAAGGTGAAGGACCTTGGTCCTGCAGCTGTGTTTCTTGAGATGTAGATCATACGTGATTGTCAACGCCGGACACTCTTGCTACATCAAGCACATAACACTAGCGTTGTGAGGGGGGTTTTTACTTACCTCCTTGGTGCATTTTCAATAGCCTCCACCCCTATCACACCTGACGGACAGGATGCCCTCAAGGTGGATGATTTAGCACAGCTCGGGGAGATAGTGGACGTGACCATGTACTTGCGCCTCATTGGCTCTCTGATATACTTTGCCACTACCGCACGACCTAACATTGCCTTCATCGTCAACCTCCTTACACATTTTCATGATGTCTTCCGGCAAGAGCCCTTTGTGTGGCTGTACAAGTGGTGCAGTATGTGGTTTCTACACCCTACCTTGGACTCTGCCTTTGACTCGTCAAAATCAGAGTCCGAGTGTTCAATGGTACTTGACGGCTCCAGAGACAATGACTGGGCGAGGAGCCCTGATGGGCGCAGCCAGACAGGCCACATGTTCCTACTGGATGGCACCGCTTTTTCTTGGCATAGCGCAAGCATGACTGTATTTTACGTAGCTCATCAAAGGTTGAGTAGCTCAAAACACTAGGAAGCAGGTTCGGGCAGCAGCGCTATTGATGCAGCGTGCAGCTTCCACGCTTGTTGCTTTGTCTGCTGCTCCCTCAGTCTGCCGCACTAGAGTCTAAGTCTGGGTGCTCTGGGTTTGTTACTCAAAAACGCGCGTACCAGTATTAGCGCCAGAAAGCAGCTTTAAAGTAACAGATTAGGAGTCAAGGATAAGACACAATGGGAGACCCCTCCAAGAACTAGCCTCCCCTAGCTCCGTAGCTCCTGTTACTCAGTTCACCAACCAATCAGAAAATAGCTCTGTTATCAGGCAGGTGGGTTTTCTTGGTGAGCCCTGCCAGACGGCTGACGGCCCAAACCCGGGCGTCGTCCGTTTTGCCTCAAAACTGGACCATACCATAATACGCACACTGCAAACACAGTCGTGCGGTTTGCATCAGCTAGAAAAATAACAGTGAGGAGTTATGGCTGCCTAAACCCAGGTAGCCTCTACGCTAACTCCCAGTAGCAACAGTGCCAGAAAATCATGAAACTTGGACCCAGGTCATGACATGGCACTGCGAACGCAACAGTGCAGTCAAACACGATGCTGGACGCGTGCAAGCAGCATATGCAACGATAGTGCCTGCCGAAGGCACGACCGCCGAGGAGGTCTGCCGATGGAGCTGAGCACAAAGGAGGGAGAAGGCTCCAGCGAATTGTGTGTAGCCCTTTGCATGCGTTTGCTCCACCAGATGACACTCCATCAGCATCACGTCTTGTCGTCATTCATCTGCACGTTGATGAACACAAGGCGGGAGGACACAAGAGAGTACAAGTAAGAGATGTGAGACAAAAACCAACATTCCCCAATGACTCACAGGTGTAGTGCACATGGACGTGCAGAGAGCACAGAGACCAAGAGGACAGGGAGAGAGAGAACCTCACGGACGCACACCAACTACACTCACAGCCTGCTTGAACGTGTCACCCTTCAATGCCTTGGTCAAGAAATCAGCCAACTGCCGTGCTATCTCAACCCACACAATGCTGATGTTGCCGTCATGCGACAACGAACGCACATAGTGATGCTTGACATTGATGTGCTTTGTGTGAGTGTGGTGCATGCCGTCATTGTCAGCAATGGCCATAGCACTCCCATTGTCACAATGCAACGTGATGGACGAGACTGTCTGACGCAACTTGGACAACAGGCGGCGTAGCCACACGCTCTTACACGCACTAGGACCAAGGACCACATACTCAGCCTCAATAGTGATGTGCGCAATGTAGCCTTGTTTTCCACTGTGCCAGGTATGGTCGTTCCGCTAACAAGGAAGATCCTGCCAATACGACTCTTACCGTCCGGACTGCCGGCCCAGTCAATGTCGGTGTATCCCGTCATCACAACGGACGGTTGTTGACAAAACATGATGCCTCCTCATGGGGTAGACACGACCTAGTGCAGCACTTGGATCGCAGCCTCAAAGTGGTGGTGACGCGACTCCTCAAAGAACGGTGCGAGGAGGTTGACGGCAAACCTAATGTCTGGATGCATCGTCATCGCTAGGAACATCAATGACCCTATGACGCGCAAATACGTGGTCATGTCTACTGGTTCCCCCACCACGACTGGATCAGAACTCTTGAGCATCACCTGACCATCGGGCGACATGGGTGAGGATGCTCTCGGCACGAGGGGCAGGTCCTCAGCGAAGCATCCAGAAGAGGTCTGGACGCAGGCGGCGTGATGGACATGCAGGATGCCCACGGAGCGATCATGCTCAAGCTCCATGCCGAGAAAGACTCTTGCTGGCCCCAGATCCTTCATCTAGTAGGCAGCGTGCAGCAGGTCCTTGACCCGCTGGATGGTAGCTACATACTGTGATGCGATGAGCAGGTCATCGACATAGACCAGGACAGCGACGAGAGTCTAATCTCGCATAATGATGAATAGCACGGGGTCGGCAGAGCTGCAAAGGAGGCCGCCACTAAAAAGCTTACGACTGATCTCCTGGTTCCAGCAACGTGTTGACTGCTTCAAGCCATAAAGGGCCTTCCGCAGCTTCAAGACCTTGCCGGAGCCATCGTCAAAGCCTAGAAGCTTCACCATGTAGAGCTCCTCGCCCCCTAGTAAGCCATGGAGGAAGGCGTTGCTCGCATCCATCTGAAGCAGTTCCCACCCGTGACCGTGCTGGGTAACCACGCTGAATAATGCCTGGCTGGTGTGGAATCGACTGACCGGGGTGAGGATGTGGTCATAGTCGATCCCAGGGACCTGAGCAAACCCCTTGGCTGTGAGACGGGCCTTGTACTTGTCCAAGGACCCGTCTGGCTTCCTCCTTCACCGGAGAACCCACTTGGCGTCGTTAGCCTTACGGCCCGGGGGGAGGTCGACAAGCTCATAGACGTGATGTTGCCGAATGGTGGCAAGCTCGTTCGCACATGCAGCCTCCTAATGAGAGGCCTCGGGAGACGCCCAAGCCTCACATAGGGTGGCTGAGTCCTCTGGTCTCCGTGGGGCAGACAGTGAGGACGTGCGCGTCCCGCGTACCTAGTTGCATCCGCGTGAGTGTGGCTGAAATGGCGTACCGGTGCTCCTGATGGAGCAAGACATAGCCTAGAGATGACCCTTGATGTAGATCGGCGATGACTGACAGTGTGGCCAAACCGAGTGCCTTGGTGTTGGGATCCCCACTCATGACCTTGGTATTGGATCTGATATGTGGTGAGGAGCCTTGTGGGATGATGGGGGGTCGTGGAGTGAGAGGACGTGAGGAGGCGGCCTGAGTGCTCATTGTCGGCCTGGGTCTGAGGCTCCCGCCCGGACCTGTGTGTAGCGCGCCGATACGGATGGGGCAGCCGGCCCTGAGGGCCTAACAAACACGGACCGGGCGGCCAGCCCTGAGGAGCTTCCGGACGCGGACGAGGCAGCCGTCCCTGAGGGGCTGTCAGACACAAATGGGGCAGCCGGCCTTGAGGGGCCGTCAGACGCACATGGGGCAGCCGGCCCTAAGGGGTTGGCGGACACGGACGGGGCAACCGACCCTGAGGTGCTGGCGGGCATGGATGAGGCTGCTGGTCCTGAGGGGTTGTAGGACACAGATGGGGCAGCCGGCCATAAGGGGCTAGCGGACACAAACAGGGCATTCGGCCCTAAGGGGCTGGCGGGCACGGACGAGGCAGTCGGCCGTGAGGAGCTGGCGGACACAGATGGTGCAGCTAGCCCTGAGGGGACGGCGGACATGGACGAGGCAGCCGGCCCTGAGGGGTTGGCAGACACGGACAGGGCAGCCGGCCGTGAGGGGCTGGCGGCCACGGACAAGGCAGCCGGCCCTAAGGGGCTAGCAGACACAGATAAGGCAGCCGACACAGATGGATCCGCAAGTGTAGACGATGGAACGCCCGGACGCGGCTAGATGGAGGATGGACCCACCACTCCCCGACGCGACGGACGAAACATCAACGCATCAGAGCGAACGAGGTCACAGTGAAACAGGTCCACAAAGAAGAGGGCATCGTAGGACTTGACGATGCAGTGCCAGGTGGGATCCCAAAAACGCCATGCCTTTGATTGATGTAAGACGCCAAGGAAAGTACATGGACGACCCCGAGGCTCGAGCTTGCCACCCTAGTGTGAGAGATGCAACCACACGATGGCTACGCAGTCCCAGTCCCATGCCGAGCGCAAGTCGGCTTGTTCTCCACACCAGTGCTGGTATGGGATGGACTGACGGGGAATGGGTCCGTGGGGAATCCCACGTCATGTAGGTCATGGCCTCGGAGTAGAAGCCCTCAGAGATGCCGTGTTCGACCCACATGGTGCGGACAGCGTCGGCCATTGTGCGGTTCCATCGCCCAGAGACGCCGTTCTGGGCTGGCGTGTAAGGAACTGACGTATCATGTAAGGCACCATGGGAGGCGAGGAAGAGTGTGGTCTCCTTGAGAAACTCACCATTGGGATCAGAATGGAAGCGGCAGAGAGGGCGACCACACTTGCGTTCAGCACGGACAAGCTAGTCCCAAATGGTGAGAGTGACGTCGCTCTTCTACCGAAGGGAGAAGACCGAGCGATAGCGAGGATAGTTGTCCGTAAGTGTCAAGACACAATGACCGTGCTCGTCGACTGACTTTCTCAGGAGGGGACCCATGACATCAGAGTGAACCAGGTCGAGGGGGGCGGACGCTCGAGAGGCAGAGAGGGGATAGGTAGAACAGTGCATCTTCCCCTGAGCGCAATCAATGCACTCGATGGGACACGTCAGAGGAATGAAGGCTAGGTCAAGGCTCGTGGCCGGCTGCATGTGAAGCATGCTGTCAAAAGCAGCAGAGTGGACATGACAGAGGTGGCGATGCAGGAGACGCGTGTGCTACGGAGACGGTGTGCTAGTAACAAACACGTGGCCGGTGTCGGCCGACGAGGAGGGGAAAGAGGTAGAAGTGGACAGGCGCGGTACGTGCCACAAGTTGCCACGGGCAGTAGCATGCAAAACAACACGACCGGAAGGACGCGATGACACATTGCCCACACCACGTGAATGCCGCTAGTCTGCTACTGAGGCCCTTTGCCCTTCTTCTTCTTCTTCCCAGACAAGGGGACGCCGGAAGATGCTGCTGCTACTGGGCCGGCGACAGCCACTAAGGCGACGGCAGAAGAGATGAGGGACTCCGTGCGATGGATGTGTGACTCATGACAAGCTTCCTTGATGCGAAGGAAGAGCTTGTACACTTAGGGCATGAGGGTAACCTGGGGAACCATTACGACGAGAACGTCCTGGAAGTGGTGAACAAAGACATCGGAGAAGGGATCGGTCGCGCCGTGCTTGATGGTCAAGAGCGCGGAGAGAGGGGGTGGCACGGCGTCTCCGAGGAGGCACAGAAGGTCCTTTCCACGCTGCCAATAGGAGGTGAATTTCTCAATCTCCCCCATGCGGAGGGAGTTGAACTCCCGGAGCAAGCGGCTGGTCTCAACATCACTAACTAGGCGATCAGGACGCGTGTGTACGTGCCAGGTTGCTGCCGGGTCAGGGAGGACGCCAGTGGTGAGGTTGCCGAGGAAGGGCTCAAGGGCGAGGCGTGCGGCTAGAGAGGCCACAAGGACGAGGGCAACGCACGGCATGACCGGCGTTATAGACCTGGCCAGCTTAAGCGGAGTCAAAGGGCAGGACATAGAAAGGGCAAAGGCTCTCGCCTTGTGCCTAGATCCGGAAGCTAAGTTCCCACCTCCGGAAGTGCTTGCCAGCCTCAAGCGGCGGCGGGGGATTTCAAAGTCCTTTGGCCTGCGGCCGGTACCCAGAGTGGGGCCTAGGACTGACGGCACCGTCTGTTGTTGGTGCTGGGTGTGTTACTGCACCAAGTATTGCGTGGCATAGTATACCGCAGGGCTCGCGTATCCGGGTGGAACAAAGGGTGCTTGCTAACGTTGGTGCGGTTGCTTCGTCGGTGGCTGCTGCTGCTGCAACGGCGGCTGCTCATGCTGCTTCTGCGGCTACTAATGTTGCGGCTCCGGTGATGGCAATTGATGCTACTGCTGCGACTGTTGCAGCGGCGGCGGTGGCGGCAGCTATAGTGCCGCTAGCTGCTGTGTCAGCATTTCGAGCTATTGGCACAAAGCGGCGGGTGGATTTGTCGAGTCAAAATGACAAATGATAGAGCCTATACAGTGTTAGCCATGCTGCTATTGCTACTACTGTTGCTGTTGCTTCTGTTGTTGTTGTTGCTGCTACTATAGCTGCTTCTACTGCTGCTCCGACTGCTGGTGCTACTGCTACTACTGCGGCTACTACTGCTCCTGTTGCTGCTATTGCTACTGCTACTACTGCGGCTACTACTGCTCCTGTTGCTGCTACTACTGCTGCTTCTCTAGCTACTACAGCTACTGTAGGAAAGGGGGGCTAGGGGTCCCCCCAACAGAGGAGAACCCCTCCCCACGGGGGCTAGCAACCATTGTTTTTGTTGGCCCTCCTTGTTCCACCTTTTTTTGTTGTTTTTGTTTTGTTTATTTCTCTTTGTGCTACTGATGTCAGCAGTGACGTCAGTAGTGATGTCAGCCTCGGATGGCTGACTTTAGCAGCTACTGCTACGTTATCTGTAGAGTTGCTGCTCTTCTTTTGTTGTTGGTGACGTCAACAGTGACATCAGCAGTGATGTCAGCTGAAAATTTGCTAATGTCAGCAATGGCTGTTGCTGAAGCCGTTACTGTATCAGCTGCAGGGTGGCTGCTGCAGTTGCTACAATTGCTGTTGCTGCTACTGTTGCTACTACTGCTGATGTTGCTGCTGATCTGCTGCTGCAGCTGCTGTTGCAGCTACTACTACTGCTGTTCCTACTGGTCTGCTGCTGCTGCTGTTGCTGCTGCTGCTGATGTTGCTGCTGCTGATGTTGCTGCTGCTACTGCTGCTGCTGCTGCTGCTGCGATTGCTATTGTAGCACCCGCTGTTGTTGCTGCTGCTCAGCTGCTGCGTGCTGTTACGGCTGTTGTGGCTTCTGTAGCGGTCGTGGTAGCAGCAGGAGTAACTGCAGAGTCACTTGTGGGGTGGGGGATTCATTTTCTTCCCTTTTTTTCTCTCTCTTGCTTGGTCGTCACAACGACCTCGCAGCGAGCAGCGAGCTCGCTGCTCGTTGCCCACTGCTTGCTGCAGGCTACGAGCAGCAAGCTCATTGCTCGTAGCTTCCTGCTTGCTATGGGCAGCGGGTTGCAAGCAGTTGCAGCTGCTGCTGTTGTGAGCTGCAGCTGGTACTGCTGCGGGCTGCTGCTGGCTGCTACTACAGTTGCTACTACTGGCTGCTATAGGCTGCTGTTGGCTGCTGCTCACTCCTACTGCTACTGCAGCTGACTGCTGCTGCTACTCGCTGCTGCTGGGCATTGCTGTTGCTGCAAGTTGCTACGGGCTACTGCTGCTGCAAGCTGTCGCAAGCAGCTACTGCTGCCGCCTGCTACTGCTGAGCACAGCTACTGCTGGCTGCTGCTGCCACTGCTCGCTGCTGCTACAAGCTGTTGCTGCTGATTATACTTGCAGCACGGTCACACCTGGTCGACGTGCGTTGTCGTCACAATGCGTGACGTCCCTGGCCACTCATCTCCTCGCGTCACGCGTGGGGGTCAGTGATGCCGGAAAAATCCGGCAGCATTTCCCGTGGCCCAGTGGCCGTAGGGAATACTTTCACGCCGCAACCAGGCTGGTCAATGCTGCGAGAAAAACTCCGGCAGCATTTCCCCAGCACTGGCGTGTATGGGATTCTGCCAGCGTTGTCTGGCACCTGTACGCCAGTCTTCTACTGCTACTGTTACGCTCTCGCTATGATACCAAGCTGGAAATACTGGGCGGCAGGTTGGGGCCGCAGTTTTTTTGATGCAGTGTGCCGGCTTCCACACTCGTTGCTTAGTCTGCTGCCCCCTCAGTTTGCCCCTCTAGATTCTAAGTCTTGGTGCTCTGGGTTTGTTACTCAAAAACCCGCGTGCCAGTGTTTGTGCCAGAAAGCAGCTGAAAACTAGAAGTAACTGATTAGGAGTCAAGAATGAGACACAATGGGAGACCCCTCCAAGAACTAGCCTCCCCTAGCCCTTTAGCTCTTGTCACTCAGTTCACCAACCAATATGGAAAATAGCTCTATTTCCAGGCAAGCAGGTTTTCTCGGTGAGCCCTGCGAGACGGCCGACGGCCCAAACCCGGGCGTCGTTTTGCCTGAAAACTGGACCATACCATTATAAGCACGCTGCGAACGCAGTCATGCGGTCAGAATCAGCTAGAAAAATAGCAGTAAGGAGCTATGGCTGCCCTAACCCAGGCAGCGTCTACGCTAACCACTAGTAGCAACAGTGCTAGAAAATCATGGAACTTGGACCCAGGTCATGACATGGCGCTGCGAACACAACACAACGCTGGACGCGTACAGGCAGCATATGCAACAACAGTGCCTGCCGGCGGCACGACTGCCAAGGAGGTCTACTGATGGAGCTGAGCACAAAGGAGGGAGGAGGCTCTAGCAAACTGCGTGTAGGCCTCGGCGTGCGTCGGCTCCATCGGATGACATTCCATCAGCGTCGCGTCTCGCCGTCACTCATCTGCACGCCGATGTACACGAGCCGGGAGGACACACTAGAGTACAAGTGAGAGATATGAGACAAAACCAACATGGGTATGTTGTGTTGGGAGCGGGAGGTGCTGAGACGATGTGGCTTTAGCGTCTGTTTCATGAGTTGCATCAGTTTGTGCCTTACATCATTTTACGCTGAGACAACCAGAGAGCCCTTCCCACTACAAATATCTCTGGTGTGTTTCATGCACGCACGAAGTAAATTGGTGTTGAGCATCACTTTGTGCGTGATCTCGTGGAGAGAGAGGTGATCTCCATCATCTGTGTTGGCACGGACATGCACCGAGCTGACTTCCTGACCAAGACACTCGCGCGAAAAAACCATGGTAGCCATGCATTCTGTCGGGCTTCAACCCTTGTGTGAGAGTGGCTGAGAGTGGAATGTGTGAGTATGGACATTTGAGCATCTCCTTCCGTGCCTGTGTACGTTCTATACGTGTATGGACATGCATATCATTGGGTCATGGGGGAGTGTTGCATGAGACGGGACTGTACGGAGCTTTCCAGCCCCGTCTTTAAAGATGGGGCTCCGTCTGTACAGACAGACGGATCCCCGTCTGTCTGTACTGCTTACTATGACCACTCGGTTGTATCCATGCTCATGCAGGTCCTCGATGCGGACCCTGCTCGAGCTGGAGCAGCGACGTGTGGTCGCTCCACCGACTAGGAGCTGCCAGATAGCTACCACAACATCCAGGGTGCTTGCCACGGTGCTCTGCAGTTTTCTTGTAGTCGCTAGAGTCTTCTTGGTGGAGTGGTTCTTGATCTCCATTTGCATGTTTTGCACATCTCCCTCCCCTAACCCTCTCTGTTTCTTACACTTGCCTACTTGCTAGTGCGTGAGGTGACTGGACAATGTCGCCACATCAGCAGCAGCAAGGCTAGGAAGCTTCCAAGCAATTGCTCACTTTGTAGTTTTTCTACAGTCGGTAGAGTTTTCTCTGTGGACTGGCTCTTCAGCCCAATTTGCATGTTTGTATTTTGTGTCCAATGATTGGTGGCGAACCAATGAGTGCCACCAATCATAACGTCTGACTTAAGATTTTGCATCTCTAGGTCCAGACGGTGTTGCTTTTGGGTGCATGTGTGCAAAGTTAGGGACAAAACAGTTGTTTTGGGCCACTTTTCAAGGCAAACTGACACTGTTGCCTGTGTTAGTGTTGACACACACGCAAGTGACTCCTTGTCTCCACTCACTCACACTCTTTCACTGCACGTGACTGAGCACCGTTGAAGCCATGGTCCAAGCAAGGCTGGTCAGGTACAAGACAAGAGTGACCCCAGCCATGCTCAAGCCCTTCTATGGTGGAACCATGCAAGTCTCAGCATTTGATTGTGAGCCACTTGGTGGCTGAGACGTGAGAGATTACTTGAGAGATGCATGCTCCACATACGCTCGTGGTCGATGTGGCCTCTGGAATCGTGTGCCGTGCATGCTGTGCTTGTTGTGATGTTGTCAGTCATACACAGTTGTACAGTTGGTTGTGACCACTCGGCCGTGTCCATGCTCGTGCACATCCTTGAGGCGGACCCAGCTGGAGACAGAGTTCCCTAAGGTGATGCTCCACCCGCTGGAGGCAGCCTGGCAGCCTACCCAGTGTACCAGAGGGCTCCCACAGCCCACGGACTACGTTTGGAGGTCTTCAGGATTTTCTCGGTGGACAGCCCTGCCAGGCTGATTTACATGTTTGTTTTCTTACACTCTCCGGCTGTTCTCGGACATAGGCGTGTGACCAGTCATTGTGTCTGTCTTTTCGTTGTGCATCCGTAGGATCAGACGGCGCTCCGTTTGGACGCTTGTGCGCAGAATTATGGCCAAAACAGTGGTTTTGGGCCGGTTCAGGTTTGACAGGCA
>SZWC01011857.1:30923-60862 GCA_023375785.1 Penium margaritaceum
CTGCGCTCGTAGTTGCCCATTAACCTGACCACTCCGGCCTCTCTCATGCCTCCCGCTTCTCCCATCTCCAGGAATGTTTTCGGTGAAAACGTGCGTGGGATTGTCAGTGCCAAAAATTCTTGGAAGTGTGTGAATGACAGAGAATCCTAAGGATCGGCTCTGCCTCTGGCGCTCCACCAATTGGTCTGGACCAGAAACTCGGGAATCAGCAGCTTGTGCAGTCGAAAGGGGAACGGTGTTGGAGGAGGTGGGGGAGGAGGGGGAGGAGGTGGAGAAGGATGATTCGGAAAGGCAGGAGAAAAGGGAGGAGGAGAGAGAGGAGGAAAGGGAGGAGANATATTCTGGCCACGAACCTAACGCGGTAATCCTAGAAACAATACACAAAACAGCCTTCTGCCGACAGTTCCAATGCTTCAGATACTGTCCACCGGCTTGCAGGAGGAAGGAAGGATGAAGCAGAAGGGAGGAGGGATGGCGAGGGATGGGATGAGGAAGAAGTCATAGGGACGCCGAGGGATGGACGGAAGACAACACCATGCGAGATTTTGTTGGCGAGTATGGCGGTGCGGTCGCCTTCAGTCGCTTCAAGAGAGACGGAGCAGCAGCAGCTGCAGGAGCGGCGGCGGCAGCAGCGGCGGCGGCGGCTGCGGCGGCGGTTATTGCGGCAGCAACAACAACGGCAGCAGTAGGCGCGGCAGTACGAGCAGACGAGACGATGACGCAGTGCGACGTCAGCAGCAATTCGTGAGGGTGGACTTCTGGCTCTACCGAAACAGGTGCAAAGCCAGGAGTTGATCCAACTTCAATGCTTATTTTTCGGATTACGAAGTAGTGCTCCTGAATAAAGTCGAATGCCAATTTTTGGCATGCAAACAGACCCAGTTGTTGAACAGATGAAAAGATGCGCTGGACAAAAAATTCACTGTAGTGCACCCTCTATGGATTCCAGGAATCAAGAAAAGGCACTAAAACGATGCATGAAAAAACCACACCCGTAAGAAGATGATTTCAACAAAATAAAATGAAGAGCCCAATCACTTCATGAAAATGAATAAACATATGATCACGCCTTATTCATCAAATTTTATCATGTTTTCTGGTTTCATTTCCCCAAAAGACACCATTCATATTTATGAAACCTACATTGATCATTTATTCTTCCAAAATTCACTTTTTTTTTGTCCTCCTTATATAGAAAAATCCTCCCACAATGACTTGGTCTCACATTTCATAACTTCTTTAACATTAAATTCATTCTTCCATTGTAATGAGCCGGTACTTCAGCTCCTACTCTAAGGTCGTCGTCGGAGTTCGCAGAATCGAGTTCTTCGTCCGCATCAAGGGCTTACCCCCTTTGTGGGACAAAGGGACAATCGTCATCAACGATCCAGAGCAGGGAGACTCGAATTTTTCCAGTCTCTGAAGTTCCATTTTCGTCTTTCACCTTACCCTTGGTTCTAAGACCCAAATCACATATTTTTTACTTCAAACTTTTGAGTTCGCACAAGTTTTCCGTCTTAAAAACATGAATTTCTTCATGAAAGAATTTTGAGTTTATGTTTTGTCCTTCTGGCGCAAAATTGTTGCGTGCGGGGCACGCTCGCGACTTTGCGCAAGGTTTCTCTCTTACTCTCCCTCTCACCCTCGCTCCATCCATCCCTCGTCCTTGCTCTCTCGCTTGCGAGGAGGGCGAGCTAGGGTGAGGCCATAGGCCATGAGGCCTTGCCCTCGAGGCCCTCGTGGCCCCTCAGCCGTCGATCGGGCAAATGCCGCGGTCAAAAACTAAAGGCTGGCTGGCTGTTGACTAGCCGGTCACTTGGCCAATCGCCGACCATCCAACCGGCCGACAGACAGCTGGCCGGCAGCCAGCGAATTTGTGGCCGTCAGCCAGCCCTAGCTGACACGAGGGGTGGTGCGAACCACCCCTCCCTTTAGCAAGGAGGGAGGGTCGAATCGTCCCTCTTGCTACATTCCGTCCCTCACTATGAACCGTATCCGTTCATGAACAACAAGCATGATTTCTAGCTAGGGATTCATCAACATTGTGAAAGAAAATTAATACCTTCATTCACCAGCTAAACATGAACACGTGCATGGCACTTGGACCTAAGTTGTGACTTGTTTGTGAGCTCGGTTGGCAACTTCCCCCCTTTAGGCAGGAGCGTCTGTGTGACAATGAAGTTGGGCGCCTCCAACATCCTACACTCGCAGTCCATGAATTCCACGCTACGGGAATGTTCATCTTATTCACGTTTAGGTTGTGCCCCTCACATGCGTCGAACTGTGCGAGCTGCCAGCTCACTGCAAAACTCGTTGACCACCCCTGTGGACAACCGAGATTCGGGCTCCCATGAGTTATGTTCAAGTCCACACCCGGCCCAATGAACAAGGTATTCCCTAACAACGCATGACCAGAGTGTATATGCTCTCGGTGCAAGAGTATAAAAAAGAACGTCGTATTGGCCGTCGGCAGCAAGGACTGTCTGTGGTGGCTAAACGGTTCTCTCTTCCGTGTATGGAACCAGCAAGCTCACATGAAACACGTCATGTATCTTCATACTCGACGGAAGCAGAAACTGGTATGCCACTGGCCCTATGCTTGCAACGATAGGATATGACCCAATCCACTTCTATAGAAGTTTTCGTGCATCTCTCGACCTAGCCGAAGATTCTTAGTTCTAAGCAGCACTTTTTCAAAGATGTCAAACGAGACCTCATGGCGACTTTTGTCAGCATGTGCTTTTGTCGTTGCCGAGCAGCTTGAATGTGACCCTTTCCCTCCTGTAGCAAGGAGAATATTCTCTAGGAAACGATTTGAGCACAAAGAACATGTCCTCCTATACTCCCACTCTTCAGCAATGAAGAGGGCACCACTAGATACCGACCAATGTTTAAGACAAACGGTGTGAACTGTGTAGAATCATTGATTGAGCTATTCACCGCAAACTCTCTTGGTGCTAGGATTCCTTCCCAGGCATTCATGGTAGGGTCGACGTACATGCAGAGCATTTGTTCTAGAGTGCGGTTCATGCGCTCGGTTTGTCCTTCAGTTTGAGGGTGAAACGTTGTCAACATTTCCGACACGCTGCCAAAAGTACTCGTGCATCTTTTGGCAGAACTTACTAGCTTGCATTCTACCTCGATCGGAGATAATGCGTGATGCAAAGCTGTGGTACTTTGCGCCACCCTCAAAGAAGAGACGCGCAGTCTGCTCTCCATTCACATCAATGGTTGTAGGAATGAGATGTGTCATCTGCGTCACAAGATCCGCAACCACTAGTATTGCATCGTGGCCACGGGCTGTATTCGGACGACCGATAATGAACTCCATGTTGACGCATCCCTATGTAGTCCCAGGAATGGAAAGCTGTCGGAGGAGTCGAACAGGACTTTTGTAACTAGCCTTCTTCCAAAGACATGGGTCACATGTCATGCAGTACTTACGGACATCGACACTCCATCCTAGCCACCAATAGTAGGCCAAGAGTGATTGTCGAGTCTTTCAAGGTCCCGCATGAAGTGAGGCATAATCTTTGCTTGAAGGTCTCCCGAGTCTGGCACAACAACTTGTTCTCCGTGCAAAGAAATTCCTGCGTCCTTCACCAATCCATACCTGTCTAGATTCCGGGATTCTTGAAACCAAGAATCCACACTGTATTCGATCTGGATTCTGTTGACAAAATTGATGTAGTAGATAATCTCTCGAGATGGTTACTACAGAGGTGCAGGGGACTCTAGTGTTTGAACTTTTGCTGTCGCAATGGCCATAAAACACCCACGGACCTTGGTGGTTACTTTAACATTGACAGGTTGTCAGCTCAGTGGATTTTCCATATTGATGGGTCCTCGCCGATATCCTCACATGAACAAGAATCGGCTCAAGTATTCGCTCCAAACATGCCTTGCGTCTTGAAAGGTTTGGTTACATTTGGAAAAACACCAATGGATTGTAGTCGGTCACAATGTTAACAACCCCTTCAGTACCCTTGAGATATCAACGCCACATCCTCAAAGCATGTACCACCGCGAGAAGCTCTTGATCCTTTGTTCTATACCGCTTCTCGGCAGAGGTGAGATTCCGGCTCTCATACGCAATTAGGTGACCATTCTGTATGAGGACTGCTCCAAGTCCTACTACAAACGCATCAAATTGCACATCCTACGATTTCGATGGGTCAGGAAGAGATAAGACGAGTAGTGTGGATAGAAGCTCTTTGACTTTGAGAAAGGTAATCTCGTAGTCAGAAGTCCAATCCCAATGCATGTCATTTCATGTGAGAATGGTTAGCGGCGCTACCGAAGTCAAACACCCTTGCAGAAACCGTCGGAAATAGTTTGCAAGACCGAGTGAAGACCGAATGTGCCCAACATTTTTTGGGTGTGGCCAGTCTACAACGGCTTAGACCTTTTGTGGGCCGACATAGATACCGTCCGTGCTGACTATGTGTCTAAGGTATTCAAGCTCATCTTGTCCAAACTTGCACTTGCTCACATTGCAAAGAACTTCTATTCCTGAAGGATCGTGAGAACCTCGCGTAGATGTTCTATGTGCTCTTCAATGGATTTCGAGAGAAAAAAAAGATGTCGTCCAGGTAGACCAAGACAAACTAACCGAGTTGCTTGATGAACGATCTCTTCATTACTCCTTGGAAACCTTCCAGGGCATTTATTTGCCCAAAACAAAAAACTTGGAACTGATATGTCCCATGAGCATTTGAAATGTGATTTTTCGCACATTATCTTTCGTAATGCATATTTTTTTCTATTGTTGAGACAAATCCAAGGACGAAGACACAATTTCCTCTTGGAGTTGGTGAAACAAGTCCTTGATCTGCACAAAGGTGAATCAATTTTTCACAATCAACTCGTTCACCGCCCTGTAGTCCACTCACATGCGTAAGCCACCATCCACTTTGTAACAAAAAGGATTGGCACATAGAATGGCAAGCTAGTTGGCCTGATCCACCCTTTTACAAGGTACTCTTTGATTTGGCATTTGGCGTCCCGCCTCCTTACCAGATTATGGTACATGGGTCTGAACGGAGGGGTCGTCTATGGTTGCTGCAGAATCATGTGGCCCATGTGTTGTTCTCGTGGAAGTCCAGTCGGTGAGTCTTGGAATACATCCAAAAACTCCACCGATAGAGAATTTATCTCAAGTGGCGTGTATTCCTTCACGTCATCCTCCACTTTCTCTAGCTGAGTCAAAATGTATCAAGAACCTTATCGAATACGTCTCTTGACCTGCATCGCAAACAAGCTTGTATGGACCTTAAATAGGGTCGGTGACAATGTCGTACTAGGAATCAGCGTAAAGCGACACTATCCCACTCAAGGGATCATATGCTCTCATCAAAAGCACATCAGAGCCTTGTTTTTGCCAAGATGGAGATCGCCTAGTGCCATGTCAGACGGGTGAAGAAGTTGAGTACCTTCAATGTGACACTACGTCTTAACCCTTGAATACAAATTATGGCTTTTTTGGTATCAATCACTAGTACCGTACGGTTGTCACAAATGACAAGTGCACCATTTTTATGGCTCGTACTTCACGCCAACTCGTCAAGTGAAGCCAAGACTAACAACGGAGTCATCTCCTCCAGTGCCAGCCGGTACGTTCACGAAAGCACCAGCTAGGTGTCCTTTGAACAAGATCGTCATGTTGCCTCGACTCTTTTGAGTGCATGGGTTTCATGGCGGCAAGCCGAGTTTGTTATAAACACGGAATCTAAACAACGGACGCTGATAAACTCCCATGATTCACCTGCTTGATTCCATATCTTGTGGGCACGTGCAAACTTGGCTAGCACCTTCCAGTCTTTAATTTGACTTGTTCAAAATTGTCGACCAAAGCTATAGCGATCGTGATTGAACTAGTTGAGGGTTTCCTGGCTGCTTGCCTTTGGCCCCGCCCCGCTGCCTGGCTGCCACCTTGCCCCTCAATGGCCATGCGCATGTTGTGGCCTTGTTATGCACGCATGTTTGGCCGTCTGTTCAAATAGTGGTTCAGGTTCGTCGAATACACTTCACTCATGTAGTCTTGCAATGCCCTCCAGCTTGTCCAAGCCTGACTAGTTTCCGTTGTGGTGGTTTTGCTCTTCAGCTTCTCTCAAGAAGTCCATCACGCAAGTACTCTAGCAGCATGCACATCGGGTGTTTGAAGGTCTAAGTCCCATCGTCCATGATGAATCTTTCTACTTCCTCCACTAATGCGGTTAACTTGCTCAAGTAGGCTTCGAGCAAGCTACCCAGCCGCTTGAAATCCTCGATCTTGTGGAAGGCGTGCTACGCCTCCTCACTCTGGGTGCACTTCTTATGCATGATCACGCACATGGCCTCTCACTTCATGGGCTGCCAATCGAGGTGAGGCTACTACGCATCACACTCCTTGACCACGTACTTGAAGAGCTTGTCTTCAAGCGGTGTTGTGGTAAAGTCGCCCTATTGACAAGTTGAGCCTTTTGGAGACATGGAATATGCTCATTGCAATTAAGCCCGTTGGTCAAATTACGCCCTTTCGGAAGATATCCACACTATGGAGGAATGTAACATTCATGACCGGCCCCAAAGCCGTCAAGATAGGCAAGTCGTCACTATTGCCATTGGTGGCATCAACACTTGCGACGCGTTGCGATTGCTGTTGCATCTGCACCTGGGCCATGCTCTGCAACGTCTTGTCAAGTTCGTCCCATCGTTGGCTTGCCTCATGAGCGGCCAAGCATTGTAGCTGGCAAACATGGTCGAGGCCGGCCCTGCTCAGCCCAACATGGGCCAACAAGTTGGCAAATGCAAACTTCAGCTGTGATGTCATCATAGCCTCGGCAATAGCCTCAAGGGCCTCACGTTGTTCGTGCACCTTTATCCACTCTAGGAGGGTACGGTTGCATAGAAACCTTCAAGGATTTCCACATTCTTGAGGAGGTTGTCGTCAACAACGACGCTTGGGTGGACGCTGGTCTGCCCCATAACGGACACATGAAAGGAAGGGAGGTCCGCCCCCACTCCTCTGGGTGGTGCCGCACCTCTACCGTTGGTGGTGATCTTGATTCGGCCCGCCGCCTTGGCAGCTAACTCAGCAAGCCTTCGGCGGTCATCATGAATTGCCCTCGCGACGATGTCGTCCAGCTCGTTCTCGCGGGAACATCCTACATGGCTGCTTTCAGCGCCTTTGCTACTCTCGACAGCCTTGTTGCTGTCATCAGCTTCAGGCGATCCATAAGCATCTTGTCCTTCTAGAGCAATCGGCTCAAGATCGCTGCACGTAGATGGTAATGATCACAATCCTTGTTGCCTTTACCATCTTCGGTGTTGTGCTCTTGTTTGGGGTCCATGCCCGAGTGGTCCTCCTCGAGCTCGTCTTCCGTCGCGTGGCGGACGCCCACGTGCACATTGACGTGCTCGTCGAGCACATTTCCGGCTTCTGCATGCTTCTCGGTGTCGTTGAGGTTGGCACCAAATGCCTTCAATGGTACGATTGTCTTTGGTTTGGCAACTGTGCTTGCGGCGACGGCTCCTAAGACTTGGAGTCTGCCAAGGGCGTGTGGTGAGGCCGTCACCACCTTGTGCTTGTTGGTCTTGAACGGTCCGACACTGACCATTCTTTCACCCATGCAACTAGCACGTGAAGACCATTGTGAGGGTAATCCCACAACCTCACGGACATTTTGCCTCCGGAAGTCTCTTTGTTCTCAAAATCGGTGAGGCAATTATAAAACTTACTTTTGTTCTCCTAGGCTGCCACGGTCGGCACAATCACGTGGTGGAAAAACAATACGCCGCCATGCTTGGCACAATCACCTGGATTCTAGGCAAAACCTTAAGCCATGACTTACGGTTATAGGCAACCTTAGGAAACTGAGAAAAACAAAGCAAGTACAAGATCACAACAATTCAAGGGTTTGAGCACCGCTCAAAAAGGTGACGTGGAGGGGAGATCTACTCCAACTAAGATTTTGCATCCCCACACGCTCCCTCCTTACTAATCTTGTCTTCTGGTCTTCCTTGGCCTCTTCTTGCGTCTTCTTGGCACCCCTTGCGCTCCCTTGGAGGCGTCATCCTTATGCTGCTCTAAAATGTGGTGGTTTCCAAAAATTCTTAAAGTGGCGCCTGCCTCTTTCTTCCTTTTCTCTCAGGCTGTGAGACTCCCTCATCTTGGGGAAGTCACTTTTCACAGTTTTCATTGAAGGGAGGGAGGAGAAACCTTGAAAATGGGGTATCTTTGTGGGTTTGGGGGTGGCCACTCCCTAGCCCGTCCCACAAAAATTCCCCTAGCCCGTCCCACAAAAACTCCCCTAGCCCAATAGGATGAAGAAGAGGCTGAGAGGAATATGTCCCAATAAATAGAGCTCTTGTCTCACTTCTAAATGCACTTTACTGTACTTGAAACAGTGACGTGTAGATACCATACCCCCTTCTGGCATTTCTACTGTTACTCGTAACTACCAACGACGTTTTATACATGATGTAGCCGCCTTTTTCGTCGCGCCCTTGGTCGCGGGGGTCATCTGGCTCTGAGAACCATTGTAATGGGCCAGTACTTCAGCTCCCGCTCTAGGGTCGTCGTCAGAGCTCGCAGAATGGGGGTCTTGGTCCGTGTCAGAGGTTTGCCCCCTTCGCAGGACTGAGGGGAAATCGTCATCAATGACCCAGAGTAGGGAGACTTTGATATTTTGAGTCGCCAAAGGCCAATTTCCGCTTTGACCGTATCCCTGGTTCCAGGATCCAAACCAGGGGTTCTACTTCAAACTCGTGAGTTCACACTTGTGTTTCGTCTAAAAAACTCAAAGTTTGTCATAAACAAACTTCCAATTCATGTTTCATCGTTCTGGCGCAAAGTTGTCGCGTGCAAGGCATGCTAGTGATTTCACGCCATGTTTTCCTCTCGCTCTTCCTCTCACCCTCGCTCCCCCTATCCCTCATCCTTGATTGCTCGCTTGCAGGGAGAACGTGCAAGGGCAAGGGCACGAGGCTATGAGGCCTCGCCCTCGAGGCCCTCGTGGCCCCTCAGCTTCCGATCAGGTTGAGGCCACGATCGGTGGCTGGCGGATGGCCGGCTGGTAGCCGGCCTGTCACTTGGCCCGCCGCCGGCCGTCCAACCGGCCGGTAGACAACTGGCCAACGGCAAGCAAAGTGCTGGCAATTGGCCAGCTCTCGCTACCGTGAGGGATGCTGTGCAACCACCTCTCGCTTCAACAAGGAGGGAGGGCCAAACCGGCACTCCCGCTATATCCATAATCCATGTACACAACTTGTACAATTGTTTTCTTACTTTATCCCTGAATGTAACCGGCTGATGTGTGAAACGCAGAGGGGGGGCACCTTACCAGAGAAACAAGCCTAGGGGTTCAACCCCCCCACCCCCCTCCACCCCGTGGATAACAAAAGGTGGGAAAAAGGCTTAGATGTCCCCACAAATCGGTACAAGCTAAAACCAAGAGAAGGGGAAATTGGAGTTGATTCATCAAAAAACTACAAAGATCATGGCAGAAGAAGCTAGACTCAAAGGACTAGGAACATATTTTTTTACTTTTAATCATTCTTCAACGATAAAAGAGGGAAGAAAAGCCAGGTATGATGTTGAAGTGCCAAATTGAAGGTTGCACGGAGCTTCCGTAAAAGGGAGGCGGAGGGTTGTGCCCATCGATCTTGCCATATGAGGTGAAACAAGCATAGAGTGAAAATAGAACCAGGCAGCATTCATGGAGAGCAGTTCAAAAGGTCCAAGAAGAATTTCAATGGATTTTGAGGGGAGGTCTAGGAAGAGGTTGCAGTACATGCATTGTAGATGATGAATAAGGGCATGTAGTATTTGGCGTAAAAGGAAGTAGCATTCGATTTTTTAGTCTTGCCTTGTCTTGTCTTTTCTCTTGTTCACTGTTGATTCTTCATTCACCTGGCACTAACCATCTTGGGTAGACATCTTCAAGTCAATAACATGACCTTCCGCCACTCGATTCGGCGAGGAAGATGACGTGCACTACTCTAAAGCATTTGTTCCAAATATTGCATTCAAGATAGCTGAGGCCTAGCTATCACCACTAATTTTATCTATCAAGACATCTTCTTAGAGCAATTATCCAACCTGATGAGAGATGGCCTTGTTGTAGGCCGCCCTAAGGGCGAGCTTTAAAGGACCTTGGAGTTCCTTACACTGAATCTTTGTGAAATTACGATAGGGAAGTTTTTCATCCACTGAACATTGAGGAGGAAACACAACATGAGGCTGAGCACATGTAAACATGTTCATGCAACCATGATCAAGAAAGAAACCAAACATTCAGTGAAATCTGTGAGGAAGTTGATGGCCATGATTACCAGTGAATGTACATGACAATCAACCCTTTAGGTTGTTTCATAGGTTCAGCAACCACAGCCAAGGCTGAGCCTCCGGTAGGCCAGGATTCAATGAGGTTAAAATTGCCCAGGGAATAGGGATTTGACATGTATGACAAGGACATGGCTCAAATACAGAATATCCTATCAAATAATGAATTTGACTAATGCGCTTGTAAATGGAGGGGGGGGGGGGTAAGGGTGTGGTTGTCTAAATTCTGATTTTTCAAATCAATTTAGCCTCCTAAGGTAACAAAAGATGTTTTTGAGCCAGAGAAAGACCAATGTATCCATGTTCCACGCCTACTACTTGAAGAAGGAATAATACTAACGGGCATAGGAAGAAAGGTGCTTCAATAAATGGAAGAACGAATAATGTTCAAGACATGTTTCATTCTCTAATTACAGAGAATCTAGATCTAGCAACACACATGGGCCTTCATGAGGTTCTTTCCATTGATACTGGTGGATTGTAACAAAACATGAAATCATATCCATGGTCGTACATTTCAGATGTTAGCTTTACAATTAATCATGAAAAAAAAACATCGGATGCATGATGTTATGATGAGCACAACGTCAACAGTGTGAACAAAGAAGTTGTACATATAAAGTCGATTTGGAAACTTTACAAGTTGAGAAGTTTATGTTCAGCAATAAGAAAAATCTCATTATAATTTTTTAAGCTTTCCAAAGCATGTTTACAAGTGTGGAAAAAAGAATGAGTCACACTAGGGGACTTGGGAGGCTCAGGCAAGGTGAGTGTGTGATTTCTCGTTGTGAGTGGCTGCCTCAAAAGTCACCACAAAGAAGTGCCGGGGTTTCAATAATGCCGATTTGCGTTCTTACAAATTCTAGCCCCATCAAGAAGTATTCTGAATAGTATTGAAGCATCAATGTGGTTAGTGACTGTAACGAGTCAACTCTCCAACTCCAATGCACAAGTCATTGTCGGAGCTGAAAGAATGGCACCAAAAGATCGCGGGAGGGGTGTTTCCATCGGCGTCAATCTTAAGGGAAATAGCAAGCAAGTGGCTGGTCACCGGCCAATCCTCGTAGTAGCAAGGGATAACTGTCAGCCACCCCCTCACTACTGCAAGGTGGGAGGAGCAAATCGGTCCTCCCGTTACATTCCTCCCCACTCATTATAAACCCTCCCGATTCATGACCAAAAACTGAGACTGCTAGATAGTTACTCATAAAGATTGTGAAGGAGAATCAATCATTTCAATTACTAGCTAAACATGAACATGTGCATGACACTTGAAGACCTAAGAGGCGGCTTCTCTTTCAACATGGCTAGCGGCTTCCCTTTAGGGTGGAGCATCTACGCGACAAGCATTTGGGCGTCCCCAACCTCCTATGACCACTGTTCATGAATGCCGCCAAGCGGGAATGTTGTTCATTATTGCCGCATTCAGGTGGTGCCTCTTGCTAGGCGTCGATTTGTACGAGCGGCCAGCTTGCTCCAGCACTTGTTGACCACCCCCATGGGCAACTAAGATTTGGGCTCCCATGAGTTATGTTGAGGTCCATAACCAGCCAAATGAACTAAGCATTTCCTAGCAACCAATAGTTGGAATGCATGCTCTCAATTCTGGAGTAGGCAAAGGACCTTGTATTTGTCGTTGGTAGCAAGGACTACAATGGTGGCTGAACGATTCCTTCTTCTCTGTATGGAGCCAGTAGACACACAAGGAACATGTCATGTAGTTTCATAATCGATGGAATCAACAATCGGTGTGCCACTAGCCCGATGTGTGCAATGATGGAAAATGGCACAATCCACTTTGGTAGAAGTTTCCACGCCCTTGGCGACTTCAACACTTTTTCGCCAATGTCAAATGAGACCTCACAACGACTATTATTGGCATATGCCTTTTGTCGTTCCCGAGCAACTTGAAGGTGGCATTTTTCCTCATGTAACAAGAATTCTATGTGCTCAACAAATGCATGAGCATAAGGAGCCTGTCCTTCATGGCTACCACTCTTCACCAAGGAAGAGGGCACCATTACATGTCGACCACTGTTCAACACAAACAGGGTGAGCCAAGTGAAATCGTTTAGCGATGTGTTCAATACAACCTTTGTCGATGCTAGAAACGTTTTAGAGTGATTTAGAGTGATGGCAGGGTCAACATACATGTTGAGTATCTACTGAAGAGTGTGATTCAGGTGCTCCGTTCTTCCATCGGTTTGAGGGTGAAGTGCTATGAGCATTTGAGACTTGCTATCAAAGTGATCTTGCATCATTTGCAAGAACTTACTAGTAAATGTTCTATCAAAATGGAAGATAATGTGCATCGGCAAGCCATGGTACTTGAAGAAAGCCTTAAAGAAGAGACAACTAGCCTCTTTTATGTTCACGTCAATTTTTGTAAGAATGAAATGTGTCATCTTGGTGAGACGATCCACGGCCACTAGTATTGCACCTTGGCCACATGCGGTATCTGGAAGACATGTAGCAAAGTCCATGCTAATGCCTTCCCATGGAGTCCCTGGGATGGGAAGCTTCTGGAAAGTCCGACACGCCTTTCCATCCCTAGCTTTGTTCCAAAGACATGGATTGTATGTCATGCATTAATTATGGAAATGGACACTCTATCCTGGCCACCAATTATGTTACAAGAGTACATGTCCAGTCTTTTGAGGTCCCATATGACCTACGACCAGCGGACTGTGGAATTCGAAGATAACATGCACTTGAAGGTCTCTTGATTCTTGCACAAAGACCTGAGTTCACTATGTGGGTGGGGGGCAGACATGTCAGAGCTGTGAGGGCACGATACTACAAAGGGGAGAGAGAGGGGGGAGCAAGCAATGTATGAAAGAGGTCAAATTGGCATGCCGATTTCAGCCGGATGCCTTCATCAAAGCCATGCAAAACAAACATCACACGTGTACTCAAATACATCAGAGAGTAGCTCGCATCCCTCTGGTCTGGAGTTTATGCCATGTCACTCAGTGGTAGCGTGGTGGTTTGTGATCTTAACATAGAGGACATTATGTATGTCCTCATTTTTCTAGGTAGTCTCCATGCTACAATTGGCCTACCAGAAAAAAACTTTGTTATTGAGTCCCTTGAGTTTTCTAGAAAAACTTCGGAAGCACAAACCAAGGTGTAATCTCTCTGAACGTGGGTTCAAGAGGGTCTTTAACACCAAGGGTCTTTCTGAAGCAGAGGTAGATGTAGAGATTTCAGAACGTCGCCGGAACTTTGAAATTGCTTCCGGGCGTTGGGCACGTCGTACCCTAGCAAAGAAGGGTAGGAGGAATTTTTGTGGATAGCTACGTGCTCTGAGCCGAGAGTCGAACGCCTTGTTTATGTCAAGGTAGTCTGATGATGAGAAGGTGTCATTGGATCTCAGAGATAATGAAAGCTCGAAGGGGAACTCCGTGGGTGGTAGCTGTTGAAAGGAAGGTAGAGGTACTTGTTCATGGGTTTTGGAAACTTTTTCACGTCCAGAGTTTTTGTAGCCTCAAACCTTGACCACCTTTTGAATAGGGTGAGATCCAAGAAATTCACTGTTGATTTTGAGATCTCCCACTTGAGTTTGATGTTATCGTCGATGGAGTTGAAAGAGGCCAGAAAGAGGAGGAGGATTTTTTTGTCTCCTGTCCAAAGAAGAAGGCCATCATCGATGCATCGACGATGGAGGAGAGGTTGAATGAGACATGCTCGTTTCACCTCAAGATCCAAATAGCTCATGAACAAGATGGCTTAGGCCAGAGCTGTTGGAGTGCCCATAGCCGTGCCTTTTACTTGCTTGAATGCCACTCCTTGGAACTCAACGTAGGAGTTGTGCATCACCCATGAGAGGAGTTGCATGATGACAGGAGATTTCGGATGCCTAGCTTGGAGTAGAAGTCCCTCGATGTAGTTGAGGGCTCTAGAGATGGGAGTGCTAGGATAAAGAGAGTCAACACCGTACATGGCAAGGATGGTGTCTGGTGGGAGTTCCAATATTTCTGAATTCAAAAGTAGAGAGGAGCTGTCCTTCAAGAAGGTCGGTTGATTGCAAACCAATGTTTGCAGCTCAGAGCCAAGCAATTTTGAGACGTTAGTCGTAATCCAATTGAAGCATTCAGCAATTTGTCGGGGGACTGTTGTATTCTTGTGTACCTTCATGAGGAAATAGAAGGCAGCAGGTTCCTATCCTCCTTTGGGTTCTTGGAGAAAGAGTTTCCACACATTTCCGGCCAGGAGTCCAAAGGTGGAGCAGTTCTCCTTGATGAAGAGAAGCTGCTCTTCTATGTGATCGACGTTACACTCAACTTGAACATAGGTAGATCTGTCAAGAAGATGTGCGAGGCATTCTTGAAAATATTGATCTCTATTGAGAATCACAATGCCGAGGTTCTTGTCAGCAGCCTTGATGGCGGTGGAGTTGTCGTCCCGGAGTGAGAGAAGTGCAGTCCAAGCTTTTTTGGAGATGTTACTCCTCCTCCAGGTTTTGGTGCTCTTGTACAATTCAGCTAATTCAGAAAGCAGTAGCTGAAACTGTTCCTCCAACTCTCTTGGTACCATGGATGGCATCCAAGATGGGTTGGGGACCTTAAACCTGGGAACAGATTTATGAGGATTTTCCCTAAATAGCCACACGAGCCTGACTGATCTGTGCAGGTTTTTTTAGGTCAGGCATGATGGCAGTCAAAGAGCATGGCGTGGGACGTACTACAAAGTTAGGCCCAAGCCTAGAACATTGAGATCATCACGAGAGATGATTTTGCGGCTGAGATTGTAGACACCATTAGTGGTGACACGATTTTCAACCTGAGAGGGGTTTTTTTTAGAGAATAGTAGAAGGGCAAGATCATGCAAAGGAAGAGTTGTCCAGGTATGCCGCTTTCACGGTCTTTGCCATTGTGTATGCATGTTTGGCAGTGCATCCCAGTAGTGATTTGTGTTTGCATAGTACACTCTTCTAATGTACGTGTGTAACACCCTCCACCTCGTCCGGACATGGTCCGTTACCACTGTGGTGGGCTTTTCCTTCGGCTTCTCATTGACGAGACCATTGTGCAAATACTCTTGTGACAAGAAATCTGGGTACTTGAAATTTTAGGCTCTATGGCTCTTAGTGAAGCTTTTAGCTTCCTCTACAAGAGCGGTAAACTACCTTAAGCAAGCCTCAAGCGAGATACTCAGTAGCCTGAATTCCATCATCTTATGGAATGTGTACTGCACTTCCTTACATTGGGTGCACTTCTTAAACATAGTAGTACAAAAATCCTCCAGGACATGAGCTGCCACTCTAGGTATGCGTTGACCACGTGCTTGAAGAGCTTGTCTTCGAGACGCATCGTTGCAAGGTCGTCCCACTGACTGAATGGAGCCTTGTGGAAATACTAGATGTGCTCCATGTAATTGACCCACTCGGTCAACTTCACGCCCTTCTGGAAGGTCTCCACACTGTGGAGAAAGGACCTATTCATGACAAGCCCCGATTTCATAGAGATAGGTAAATCCTCGCTGCCACTAGTGGTGGCATGAGCACCTACAACCGGCTGTGATCATTGTTACATCAGCACTTGGACCCGCTCTCCAACGCCTTATCATGTTCGTTGCATCTACGGGTTCCCTAATGATCGGCCAGATGTTTTGGTTGGTGATCACTACCGAGATCCATGATTCTTTGCCGACGTGGACTATAAGCTTGGCGAATGCAAATTTTATGTCTTATCTTGTATTGTATATATTTATTGTCAAAGCATCTATCATTGTCTTGAGGGCCTTGTGCTGTCCATGCATCTTTATCCACTATAGAAGGGTACCATTTGTGTACACCCCTTCAAAGAGTCTCACCTTTTGGATGAAGCTGTCTTCAGTGACAACGCTCAAGTGGGTGTCGATGTGTCTCATTGCAGCCACATCATAGGAGAGAGACTCTTCCCTTACTCCTCTGGGTGGTGTCATGCCTCTACTGTCACATCTGATCTTCATGCGCCTCGCTACCTTGACAGCCGGCTTAGCCAGTTTTCCATCACGAATTGCCTTTGCATTGACATCGTCCTGCTCACGCTTGCAAGAACTTTCCACGTGACTATTTTTGGTACCGTTGCTGCTGTTGATAGCCTCGTTGCTATCGGATGCTTCGTACGACCTGGTGGACGCATTATCCCTCTTGACCGATCACCTCAAGTTTACTGCATGATTATTGTGATGATCGCAATCTTCTTCAGCTCTATCATTGTCAACGTTGTGCTCTTCATTAGGATCAACGCTTGAGTGGTCCTTCTCAAGTACATCCTACGTAGTGTGGACATTTTCCACGTGTACATCAGCGTGCTCATCAAGGGGTATCTTGGCTTCCGCATGCATCTCAGTGTCACTGAATTTTATGCAAGTTTCCTTCTGTGGTATAGTTTCTATTTCCCTGATGATACTGCTCACGATACCGGCTTGGATTGGAATTTGCCAAGGGCGTATGGTGAGGCTGTCACCATCGTGCCCTTTTTGGTGTTGGAAGGTTCGGAACTTTCCATTATGTGGTCCGTGTAAAAATCAAGTGAAGACCATTGTGAGGGTCACACCGCGATCTTGAGGAGGTATCACCTCCCAAAAAATCATTGCTCTCACATCCAGTGAGGCCCTCCTTGTAACCTTTTTTCTTTTCCTTGTAGGCTGCCAATTATGGCACAATCACGTGATGGAATGATACAATTATTCTATGCCACCAAGATCAGCAAAATCACGTGGGTTCTGGCCAAAATCGTAAGCCGAGTCTCTCAAAACTAGGAAAACAATAAAACCAAGAGAAACAAATCTAATAGGGGAGAAAAGAGGTGACACAAACTTGAACACCGCTCATGTGGTGGTGAGGAGGGGAGGGGGTGAATTCTAACTTAGATTTTCCACCTTCACATGCTCCTCCCTCACTCCTCTTGTCTTCTTTCTCATTTATCCCCAGCCTCCTTGCCCTTCCCTCGAACGTTTCTATCACTCCCTCCCTCCTCTCCTCTAGATCTGAATTGAGCCTAGTGTCTTGCCCGTCCGCCCCTGTCCCATTGTCCACCATCCTCGTCCTACCCTCTTTCTTTGTTCTCCATCAAGGATGATCTTGAGGACGAACCCGCACCCTTTGGCCGTAGCCTCCCCCATGATCCTGTCCTTGTCCCTGTTACGCCTCATGTATTGTCACCCGCTCCTCTCCCAAACCCATCTCCGTCGACTGATCCTCTACCCTCTCCCCACCTGTCACCCCTCCTGCCCCTCCTCCCACAACTCACCACCCATCCCTCTGAGCTCTCCTCGCATTAGAGACACTTCCCTCCTCCTCATGCCCCCTGCCCCTCCCTCCCTCCCACCCTCCATCCCAGACCCTCCAGATCCTACACTCTCACATCCCATCCCTTTGTCATTCTTGACTCCCTCCTTGTCTCCACCAACCAGCCTCAACATCCTTGGTGTGACCCTAGCTGTCACCACATGGATGCAATCCCAAGTTGCTTGGTCCCATCCCCTTTCCCCTTGTCCTCCTCATCCCACAATTTGTCTCCTATCCTCCTCGCCCTATCCTTCTCTCTTGCTTGCCTCCACACATCCTCCTCTCATACATCCTTCCCTCTCCCCACCCTCCTCCTTGTGCCCTCCTTCCTTTCTCGTGGGTGCTTCTTCCACCCAGACTAGCTCCTATGTCATCCCTCTGATCCTGCTATCCTATCCTTTCACCTGCACCCCACCTATCCTACCATTACCATGCACTTCCATCCCGCCCTCTCCCATCCTCCCCCCCCCCCCCCCCCCCCCCCCCCCCCCCCCCGGCCTCCACCACCTCAGATTTCCCACCATCGTCCTCCTCTCTCTGCCTCTTCTTTTCCCGTCATAACTGACTCCCTGACTTCATCCACCTCACCCACCTATGTTGTGTACCTCTCCATCTCACCATATCCTTTTCTCCTAGGCCCTCCTCCTCCCTTACCCCCTCTCTCATCCCACACCTGCTCTCACCACCCCAACATTCTCTTGAGATTTTTTGCTGCTTCATTCAATCCATCCCGATTTCATCGACCCCAACCTTACCATCCTCTTCCCTCCATGTACTCTCTACCCTAGCCACACCCATGATCTCTACTTCTTCCACCTCGAGTTTCATCGTGCTCGCGACATCGTTACCCATTTTTTCTTTTCTAGTGCTCCTGCCACTACCGTCTTCACACTCACTGTATCCTCCTTTCTATCTCTTGACTACCATCCTCTACCTCTTCCCATTGTCCTCGCCGACCCGTCCTGTCTTGCGGTAGCTCCATCCCATCTTGATGTCGTCGCCTGGCATGCGGCTTGTGTAGCTGAGATCAATGCCCTCCATGAGTGCTGTGTCCTTGAACTTGCTTCTCTTCCACACACAACGATCACACTACAATCAAGGCAAAGTGGGCCCTCTCTGTCAAACTCAACCCCACCCGCACTCTTGAGAGTACGGGTGTGGGTAGCGGGCACCTACTGGGCCCCGCTACCGCAGGGCCCAGCAGGTGCCTGTGCAAAAACAAAACCCCAAAACTCCGGGTGTGATTTTAAGGTGAGTTTGTGTATGGTTTGTACGTCAAACATGGGTGAAAACTTAAGCAAAATGAAAAAGGGTTCAAATGGGGAGATTTAGCTCCCCAATGTTGAAAGGCCGGGAATTCTGGCCAACGGGCATCGGCCTGAATCACTGGCGCTCCAACCCCCCCCCCACCCTTCTGCAGCCCTTGTCACCTGTTTCATTGCAGCCCTCAATTATGAGGGCCACGATCGGCATGCGGGTGAGTGGGCTGGTCTAGTGCAAAGGGGGCGGACAGGTGGGGGGGGGGAGGGGGTGTAAACGAAGTGCCAGCCGGCATTTTTGAGTCCCACCCCCCCCCCCCCCCCCCNTCTGCAGCCCTTGTCACCTGTTTCATTGCAGCCCTCAATTATGAGGGCCACGATCGGCATGCGGGTGAGTGGGCTGGTCTAGTGCAAAGGGGGCGGACAGGTGGGGGGGGGGAGGGGGTGTAAACGAAGTGCCAGCCGGCATTTTTGAGTCCCCCCCCCCCCCCCCCCAACCTTTTCATTGGATCGCAGCCCTCCAATGCGACGGCCGCAATGGAGGGCCACAATCCAACACTTCATGTACAATTTCACCATGCTCAAGAAAGAAATGAATTCCTGTTCGAACATGGTGAAAATGGGTGGGCGGATGGGAATTTTTGTTGCCAGACAGGGGCGGATGGGGCTCTTTCTTCTGAGGTAGGGGCGGATGAGGCTTTTTGTCCTAGCGGAGAGGCGAATAAGGCTTATCGTGTTGGCGAAGGGACGGATGGGCCTTATCGTTCTGACAAAGGGGCAGTTGGGGCTTATTGTTCCAAGGGAAGGGTGCATGAGGGTCACGGGTGACAAAATAGGAGAGGATTGGCATTTTCACAGTTATAAAGTTCTCACGTGTTAGTAATTCAAAGAGTCGTGACACGGGCCTTCAAACATAAGAAACATAGAAAAAGAAATTGATTTTCCTCTTGAGTCCATACACCATTCATGATTATTGTGAATGTTTTACAAGAATGCTATGAGTTTTTTGCACCTAAAGTTCATCCTTGATGTGGAAACACTCTCCCTTTTCCCTAGCTTTCAATCAACTACTCATATGTTACATCGAACGGAGCATAGACGGTGAAAATGCAAAAGTTGCAAGAAAAAACATAATATAGAGTTTGGGAAACTTAAACAATCTATGATTAGCGGTAAGTGTACTTCGATGACAAGTGTCGAAGTGATCGAGCATATATACAAGTGTCCAGTTACAAATGAAGCATAGTCAGGGTCGTTTGGTCGATTGACAAGCGATGCGTGCGGAGTCTTGTCGTGAGTAGTCGAATTCGAGAAAGTCGGGGGTCTTCCAGAATCAACGATGAAGATGCGCGATGCATCTTTGTAAATCCACATTTGTAGAGAGTTGTCCAGAATTTGACCGGAAGGTTGTAAAACTTCTGTTTGTAGGCTTGCGAGAGTGGTCGAAGCTATCAGAAGGTTCGGGAATATCCATAGGAAGCAAGGTAGTTGGCCAGTCTGCCCTCGGCCATCGGAGTGAACATTGCAGTCCTCGCAACGCGATGGGCTGTTTGTGTAACAACAGAAATGCCCACTCTAGGACATTAGGGACTCATGTACGTCTTGTACATAACACTTTCCCCCCCTTTTAACCGCGATGTCCCGGCGCACGTGTAGTTGTGGCCCGGAAATGGCCGTAGCAATCGTCAATGAGATGATCGACGTCTTGAAGGTTGACAAAGGACTCTGAGCTGTTATGCGCAGCGTTGTAACCATGCCACTTGACGAGATATTCTGTCATCTTGTCTCGTCGTTGATGGCCGAGGATGTCCTCGATGACGTACTCCGCGTCTTCGTCCACTTGAATAGGAGACGGAGGAAAGACATCTCTTCCAGGGAAGTTCACTCTGGGGTCTCGGTAGTTCAATTTGCTGACATGGAACACTGGATAAACTTGCATAGTGTCCGGGATTTTGAGTCATGCAATCACACGGGTTTGCATGCCCTCGATCTCAAACGATCCCAACCATCGGGACTTGAGCTTCGAACACTCGGATCCTCGGAGCTTGATGTTTGCCAAGCTGAGGAGGACTCGATCGTCAGCGGCACAGACGTTGTCGCTACAATGGCGGTCACTTGCTTGCTTCGTCTCTGCTTGAGTCTTCGCGAGAGTCTGTTGTGTTTCCTCCTAGGCAGTGGTGAAGTCTCGTCATTGGACGTCGACTGCTAGAATATTACTACAACTCTGTAGTCCGGCTTGTGTGGCGGGAAGTTTTCCATACACCATTTCAAATAAAGTTTTACCTGCTGCAGAAGAGACTGCCGAGCTATATGCGATTTTGGCCATCGGGATTTTTTGTGCCCAATCCATCCCATAAGGTTTGCATAGTGTTCTGAGCAGTTATTCAAGCGTCTGATTTGTTCGTTGGATTTTACCATCGGTTTAAGGATGAAACGTTAAAAAAAAATCGATTCCTGCTTCCATAGCGATTCATCAGTTTGCGCTAAAAATGGCTAGTAAATTGACCGTCTTTGTCACTTGTGATAGTTCTCGGTACGCTGTGTAGCCGGACGATTTTGTGTAGAAATAACTGTGTTGTTCCTTTAGTAGTGACGGTGGTCATTGTCGAGATGAAGTGGGACATTTTGGACAACCTGTCGACGACCACAAGGATGGCGTCATATCCCTTGGGCGTGACTGGTAATCCGGTTACGAAGTCCATGGAGATGTCTGCCCATGGTTTCGTCGGAACAAGAAGCGGGTGCAGAAGTCCGGGTGACCTAGTGCGACGAGTCTTGTGTCGCTGACATGTGTCGCAGGTTCTGTACAAATTGGCCATATCGGATTACATCTTGTCCCACCAACAACTTTCCGCCTGCTTCTTTAATGTCTAGTCCTCTCCAAAGTGTCCACCTGGACTGGTGTTGTGGCACTCTTTGAGTGGCATTCAGAGTAGCTCGTCGTTCAGAGGAACGGCTACTTGGCAAGTGAAGCAACATTGCCAATAGGGCGCGTCGAACCTGAATTTGGTTCTATCACATCCACCATGCTTGTCGTAGCCTCTCATGAACAAACGCTTGAGGTAGGGGTCTCACTGTAGTTGTAGGGTTGCCATGTTGGTCATTACATCTGGTTGGCAGCTAAGTGTGTCCGCCGGATTGATTTTCCCTGGCCTGTACTCGATTTCGCAGTCAAAACCAAGCTCAAGGAACTCCATTCATCGGGTTTGGCATCGGCTGAGACTCGGCAGTGTCTTCAAATGATTCAGCGCATGGTGGCTGGTGCACATGACACATCGGCAACAATCCAGGTAGCATCGCCACATCTTGAATGCGTGCACGACCGCCAGGATCTCTTTTTTGTTAACCGCATAGATGAGTTCTGGTTCTCGCAGATTTTGAGACATGTAGGCGACTGGTTGTTTGCCGTTGCCATGATCTTGCACCAATGGCTCGGTCTAATGCATCTGTAGCCATGACGAAGTTGGCCGTTGGATTGGGCAATCGTAGGGCTGGCGCTGAGGTAAAGGCGTTCCGCAAAGCAGTGAACGCTTCTTGTTCGTTGTCTCCCCACCGCCACACATTTTCTTTTCAAGTGAGGTCGGAAAGAGGCGCTGACACTCGCGCGTAGTCCATCACGAATCACAGGTAGTGATTGCACAATCCAAGGAAACCTTGAATTTCTCGAATGTTGGTCGGCGCCGGCCAATGAGCGACTGCTGTCATTTTTTTTATCCATGGAGATCCGTCCACCATTGATAACGTGACCCAAAAACAGGATCAAATGACGACCGAAGTTGCATTTTGAGAGTTTTCCAAGTATTTTCTCTCTTGGTATAAATTCGAGAACTTTTCAAAGATGTCCATCATGCTCCTCTAGGGTGCGGCTGAGCACCAGAATGTCGTCGAGGTATACCACGACAAAATTGTCAAGATACGGACGGAAAATGTTGTTCATGGCCGCCATGAACTTGGTCGTGGCGTTTATGAGCGCAAATGACATAACCATGAACTTGAAGTGCCTATAGTGAGTTTGGAATGCTATCTTCTTGATGTCGTCGGCTGCCACGCGTATCTGGTGTCGTCCGCTGCTTCGGTCGATTTTGCTAAATATCGGGGCTCCTGAGAGTTGGTACAAAACTTCATCGGCTTGAGGGAGAGGATAGCGGTTCTTGATGGTAGCGTCGTTCAATGCTCGATAATCCAGGCACACTCGCATCTCGCCAGCTTTCTGTTTTACAAATAGTACTGGTGCGGCGTATGGTGATGTGGAAGGGCGGATGAACCCCTGATCGCGCATCTTGTGTAGCTGCTTTTTCAGCTTGGTCAGCTCGTGATCGCTCATTTGATAGGCCCCTCGGACTGTAGGTCTGCTGCCCGGCTTTAGTTCGATGCGATGGTCGATGTCTCGTTGAGGAGGTAATGTTTTTGGGAGCTCCTTGGGAAAGACGTTTGCAAACTCCTAGATGAGTGGTGCAAGTTCTTTGCGTACCATCGTGATCTTCGTCAAAGCAGATGCGGCTGATGAGGTCGATGATGAGTCAGATGCTATCAATTTTTCTTCTGTCATTGGCTCCAGATGTATGATCCATGCATGAGGCCCTCATCATATACAGTGCTTGGCCACATTGAGCGGTATCGGCTGCACTCGTTGTCGCTTTTCGGCTTCCATGGCTTCCTCTGCTACTCCCACCTCTGCTGATTTTGCTATCAACTTTTGTCCCACACGCAGAAGTTGTCGCTTTGCGCCGTCAATCTCCACATAGATGTCGTCGTTTGTTCCAATAGACATGCGGATTGTGCAGGTACATGAAATCTCGTCAGAGGATGATTTGGTGATCGCTCATTGGACAAGACCTCCAAACCGTTACATCTCAAAGATCTCCTACTTGTAGTCGTAGTGGTTCTCAGAGTCTCTGTATCTGTAGTCTCTTATCAACGGTTTTTTCCTTCAAACACCCCTGGTTCCATCTGCAAACCCAGCTTGTGAACCATGTCATTACTTATGAAGCTGTGTGAAGCTCCTCCATCCACTAGTGCTAGAACCATTCTGCGACTTGTGCATCCTCAAGGTTGAACTTTTATAGGTATCGCCGGCTGGTCGTCTTCGTACCCCTCGTCGAACTTTGCCATCCCAGAAACCCTCTGCGGCGATGTGGGCCGTTTAGATTGTCGATCGGTGGGCGCAGATCGCTCCTTCCGGGCATGAGTTGCGCCTCTTATTCCTGCCCTTTGTCGTTTCCTGAATCATTTCTCTGTGACCTCCCCCCCTTTTTGGCCTGGTGCTTGCTCCGACAGTTTTGAGCGATGTTCTCGACTTTTCCGTAGTTGTAGCAGGTTCGGGTATCTCTCTGGTCGACGGCGTCTACTTCCATTGGAGTGGAGGAGTCAACTGATTGGTTTCTTCCATTTCCGTGATGATTGTGGTTAGGAGGTCGCCAGCCATATGATTCATAGATCTGAGCGTTGTAGTCGACGCTGTTGACCCATTCTGTTGCTGTGATCATTCGCAGCAAATCATTCTGGATGCCAAAAATGGGCATCGCTCATCGGATATCTCGCATGAGGTTGTTCTAGTGAAAACATAGTTCGTCTGGGGTGGTGTCTGCTCCGGTGATGATCTCGGGGAATCTCCGCATACACTCTGCCACGCTGGACTGCTAACGCACACGTTGGAGCTTGTACCGTGCGTCAGATTTTTCATTCAGTCATCTCAAGTGTGCGAGCATTGTGCACAAGAATTCGTTCCAGTCGGTTAGTGGCATCAGCGAGTCTTTCCGCGATGGGTTTATCTACTACAAGGGTAGAACGCCTTCAGTCGGAGATGTGAGACACGCCGTGTCACAGGGCGCCGTGAGCCGTTGATTATGCTTCGCTGATCTCTTGCAGCCGTTGGATGGTCTTTAGGTGGAACCACTAACTTAACACCGTGCCACGCAAAAGCGCGACCGCAAGGTCAATTTTCTTTTGATCATCATTGACCCCAATAGCGGTGAAGTACACCCCCAAACTTGTCAGCGACATCCGAACCGTTGGTCCTTTTGAGTTTGCAAGATGGAATAGTTCTGGTGGAGTCGGACGAATTTTGGTTTCGCTCAAGAGTTGGGAATTTCTCTCGACGAGCACCACTTTACGTGTGCTTGCATTGCAAAGTGCCTCCATTGCGACATTGAGTTGTTGGAGTACGCTGTTATTGTTTCCCTCAAGTGCAGTGATCATGCTCGCCAGTTCTTCGTTGATACGCGTCCATCGACTAGGGCCACCTGTCGTCCGTGTTGTTGTCGTCGAGGCTGCTGATAGGGGCGGCTGGATTATCGCTGTCGGATCCGTGATCGGATTGGTCGCCAAAGTCGTAGGAGTTGTTCCAGCTGCCGCAAAACTTGCCAAACCAGTGTTCGTTGCCGTTTTAGGGTTCGCGTGCATTGGCACGTTCTGATCCTCCATCGCCAAAGTCGTCGCCGAAGACTCGCTGCTGGTCGTCGGTTGGGCTCGCTCGCCTCACATGGTAGTCTTAAAGTTTGCAAAGTCTTGACATGCGAGATGCGCTGAAGACTTGTGCAAGGTAGTCCTTCGGATGGGTGATGTAGTCGAATGACTCTCCAAAACTTCTGCGCTCTCATACCAAGTGTTACGCCGAATGGAGCGTACATGATGAACAAGTAGAAGTTGCGAGGCAAACCACGAGTTTAGGCACTAGAGCAATTCACAACTAGCGGCAAGTGTACATCGATGACAAGTGTCGAAACGATCAAATATATACACACAAGTGTCAAGTTACGAATGAAGCATAGTCGAAGTCGTTGGGTTGATTGTTGAGCGATGCCTGCGAAGTCACTTCGTGAGTGGTCGAGTTCGAGAAGGTCCGTCAAGAAGTCCGGGGTCTTCGAGAATCGACGGTGAAGACACGTGATGCATCTTTTTGAATCCAGATTCGTCGAGATTTTTTGAGAAATCGACCAAAAGGTCGTGACAGTTCTGTTTGTAGGTCCGGGAGAGTGGTCAAAGCTGTTAGAAGGTTGGCAAGTATCCACGAAGGGCGGTGCAGTTGGCCAGTTTGCTCTCGGCCGTCGGAGTGAATATTGAGGTCCTTGCGACGCAATGGGATGTTTGTGTAATAACAGAAATGCCCACTTTAGGAGATTAGGGACTCGTGTACATCTGGTACGTAACATTACATCATGCCACAAATCACTATTTGACTAAGATGCGATAAAAATATCTGAAAAATTATGATTAATGGAAATAATTTCAGATTTTCCCCATTAGATCAAGATATTGTGTGGTAGGGGGAAACATTATGGGAGGAGGAAGGGTAATCGGGATGGATACAGGCAAGATGTGGTCAAGTACGGGTAACTTGTGGGTATTTTCATTTTTTATTAATATTATAAGAATATTAAATCCAATGGAATAGATTCGTGAATAATTTTTTGCATTCTGACTTGATTCCTCTGGTATTTGCTGTGGTAGGTCTCCTAAGGTTGCAGAAAAACAGTTTCAAGCTGGTATGTTCAGCACATGGAAATCCCGTCAATGTTCGGTCTTTCCTATCCGCTACTGGTGGACGTCACGGATGCCACGACCTCTGGCCCGAAAAGTGCGAATCCAGGGCGACATCACTGGGGGCAGGAGCGATCATAGTGAGCGGGTCACAGTCACTACTCAGAATTCCTGCCCTGCGAGCGGCGACAACCTCGCCCGCCCCCGCGCTTCGAGCGGCGATTTCTTTCCTTTCGACCTTCCCAGTTGTAGCGCGAAGCTACAAGCAGACGTAGTTGCGAACTTCTACTGAGCTGTCAGCTGAAAGCAGCGCCGCAGCGGGAAAGACTTGCAACATGGCGGCCGCAGCAGCAGCAGCAGCCGCGCAGGCTGCTGCAGCGGTGGCGGCGGACTTGCGACACGCTTCCGCAGCGAATCCAGTGAAAAGCAGGCCACGGGAGCAGCAGCAGCACGTGCTGCTGCAGCGGCGGCGGCACCAGCAGCAGTATCACTGTGGTGTGGCAACCGCCGGTGAGTGTTGTGCTGTGAAGCAAATCGCTGTTGCTGGGATGAAGATTTTGCATTTGTGCTGGGCAGGGTAGGTATGCGCTGACATGTGTCCACATCAGAAGCTGGTAGCAGGGAAGGAGGCGGATGGGGCGTTTCAGTCGACTGTGTCTTTTGGACGACTGGGAATGCCTTCTCCTCCTCCTGACCTTCTCCTCCCCTTCACCCTCTTCCTCCTCGTCCTCCACGTCCTCCTCTTCCTCCTCCTCCTCGTCGTCCTCGTCGTCCTCGTCCTCCTCTTCCTCCTCGTCTTCCTCGTCCTCCTCGTCCTCCTCCTCCTCCCCCTCCCCCTCCTCCTCCTCCTCCTCCGCCTCCTCCTCCATCTTGTTTCCTCAGCATGATTCAGAACATGCGTGGCTGCGCTATTTTTTTCCACGGAGCGAAGCACTGGAAATTGGGACCATGCAATTTCAGCACCCTGTGGAACCAGTTCCCTCTCTCCCTGCGTTCAGGTGCATTGCTTTGCCTAGCATCGTATCTTTCCTGGTTGTGAAGAACTGCTGCCATGCCATGCCATGCCATGCCATGCCTTGCCATGCCATGCCATGCCATGCCATGCCATGCCATGCCTTGCCATGCCATGCCATGCCATGCCATGCCATGCCATACCATCCCATGCCATTCCACGCCATGGGTTCGAAGTCGCAGTCCTCATGACCAGCTTGGGTGCTGGTTTAGCAAGGCACCACCGTCAACGGCGGCACCGAATGTCATAAAACCATTTCTTGCAGAATGTCCGGGGAGACGTTGTGGTCGATATGTGGATGTGGAAGGTTGTTGTCATGTGCTCCAAGGCCTCTTCTTCGAGATAGAGGGGGCCAGAACCATCAACAGCAGCGGCAGCAGCATTAATGTGCTTTAGACGTTGTGCAGAAGGCCTGAGCATCTTGATCCACAAGAGGAAGAGAAGAGAGGCAAGAGATGTCAGAAGGAAGAAAAAAAAGTAAAGAAAGAGGGAAGAGAAAGAAGGAAGAGAAGAAGATCAAATCTGTTCTTGGTGTGTGAATGTGCAAAACATCGCATTCATTTCTACGTTCCCAGTAAGAGATGTCAAGACCTGCGCGAGTGGCACCGTCAACAGCAGCAACCACCGCAGCGGACGAGCAGCAGCGTTCTCTGTGAGAGCAGCAGCAGCAGGAGGAGGCGAACCTCGACCGGCAGTGACAAAGACTACCGAAAGCTCGCCCAGCAGCACGCCAGCGTCCGCACCACCAGCACCAGCACCTGCAGCAGCAGCAGAGCTGGCAGCAGCATCAGAGGCAGCGTTGGCAGCAGCGGTGCTGGACGGCGAGGACGCTGCTGCCTTCTCGCTGGAGCAGCAGAGCCTGCTGTCGTGGGTTGCTTTCGTGGCGGTGTTTGGTGTGGTGATGGCCATCCTGTACGTGGTTTGGCTATCCCCAGACACCGGGCTCGGCGGTCCATACGCTCACTTCTTCCAGTCCCTCAGCGGCTCGCCTGAGGTGAGTGAGTGAGAGAGACACAGATTTTGTCCCTATATTTCAGTGGAAAACTACAACACGGGGTTTGGCGGTGCGTGCGCTCACTTCTTCCAGTCCCACAGTGACTCGCCCGAGGTGAGTGAGAGAGACAGAATATTTGTCCGTATGTTTCAGTTGCACTTTTCCATTTCCTTTGCAGAACCATCTAAAAAAATGCGATGTTGGATTCTGGTGCGTTCAAATTCGCAAGTCGCCTTGCAAAACTACTACAAAACTACAACACGGGGTTCGGTGGTCCACACATTCACTTCTTCCAGTCCCTTAGTGGCTTGCCCGAGGTGCGTGCGAGACGCAGATTTTCTCTCTTCGCTACAAGTGCTGTCGATGATTTAGCCCCACGGCGGCATGGTTGCAGCTGCATTTTCTTCTTTTTCCCCGCTTGGAGACGGCTTGGATGATCGCCCGCACCTAGCGTCCTCAATCCTCGGCCGTCTTCGACGACATTAGTTGCGCTGTGCTCGATATTCAGCCCACATGTTCCCAAAGCTGCATGTCGTTTTGAAAGTGGCGCACGAAGGACCGGTCGTTGGAGAATCCGGGGGCAGCCATGCAAGGCGCGTGAGTTGATTAAGGCAACTGCTGCGAAAGCAGGCCGCGCAAGCAGCCTGGGAACGTCAAACGAGTTCTGCTAGGTCGCGCGGAAGTACAAGGCGGAGGGAGTGTGAGAGAGCGCAAGGAGGCACAAGGAGCAAGGGGGGAGAGGCAGCGTGGATGTCGTCACCACCGATTTTCCTTGCAGCTGCTGCTGCTTGACTGGACATGGCAACCACGCCGCCTGCTGCTGCTGCTGGCGCTGTCCCCGCCACATCCGGTGAGATTCTGGGACGCGCAACTGGTGGGGGTGCTGCTGGTGCTGGTGGTGCCTTGGGGCGCGAGCCAACTCGTGAGGAGCTGGAGAAGACGTTGGGAGAGTGCGCGTGCTCAACAACTCATGGATGTTTTCGGTAGCTAGAGCAGCCATCGCCTTCCCCGTCGGCTTCCGCCGCAAGTCGTTGGCGCCCCTCCTCCTCTTCTTTGGCACGACGGGCGCGATGCTCGACATCATTCAGGGTGTGATAAATTTTTCTTCGACGTTTTGAAAAACGTCTAAGAAAAATTTACCCGCCTCCTCTTCTTTGGCACAACAGGCGCGATGCTCGACGTCATTCAGGGTGTGAGCAGCTGTGAAGGCGACGAGAGAGAGAGAGGGACTCAAACAGTTCCTTGCATGTGGTAGCAAAGGCCATCAGGGACGCAGCAGTGGCACACTGCTCTCCTGCGCACCACCACAGCAACAGCGAGAAGCGCACCATGCCATTTGCCTGCCGACGCATGCTCGTCCGCCGCTCTTGGGCTGTGGGCTCCCTTGGTGCGGCGCTGTGGCTCCAGGACACTCCAACCGGTCCCATTCGACCGGGTCCATCTCTCCACAGCAGACTTCCCCGTCCACGCCAACCTTTGGCTTGGCCTCCCCTTGGGCTATCTCGATCATTGCAATGTGAACGGTCTCACTCCTGGCCCGATCACGCGCACCGAGGCTCCAGGTTCATCACGGAGGTCCACCATCCCACCTGTTT
>SZWC01011858.1:9927-21577 GCA_023375785.1 Penium margaritaceum
GAGCGCGCGTGTGGCCGCTCCCTTCGCCGCTTTCGCTCCGATCGCGGTGGCGAGTACATGGGTGAGGCTACGACTTTCCTCGCCTCCCGCGGCATCCACCACGAGACATCGGCGCCCTACACACCCGCCCAGAACGGTGTCTCCGAGCGGTGGAACCGGACCATGGCTGACGCCATCCGCACCATGCGTGTCGAGTCCGGTCTCTCCGAGGGCTTCTACTTTGAAGCCATGGCTTACATGACCTGGGTCTGGAACCGGATTCCCCACGGTCCCCTTCCCCGTCAGTCCACGCCGTACCAGCATTGGTGCGGTCAGCGCGCTGACCTCCGCCCCGCTCGCGTCTGGGGTTGTGTCGCCATTGTCTGGCTGCCCGTCCCGTAGCAGGGTGGCAAGCTCTCCCCCCGCGGCCATCCCTGCACCTTCCTCGGTGTCTCTCGTCAGTCCAAGGCCTGGCGCTTCTGGGACCCGTCCCAGCACTGCATCATCGAGTCCCGGGATGCCCTCTTCTTCGAGGATCTGTTTCCTCGCGACCTCATTCGCTCCGGCTCGTCTGTGTCTATCCCGTCGTGTGGGGGAGTGGTGAGTCCGTCCTCCGTCCTACCGTGTCCGGGTGACACAGTCGCGTTCGCTGGTCCCCCCGGGCCAGCTGTCCCAGTTGCGTCCGCTAGTCCCTCCGGGCCAGCTGCCCCAGTCGCGTCCGCTGGTCCCCCCGGGCCAGCTGTCCCAGTCTCCTCCGCTGGTCCCTCCGGGCCAGCTGCCCCAGTTGCGTCCGCTGGTCCCTCCGGGCCAACTGTCCCTGTCGCGTCCGCTGGTCCCTCCGGGCCAGCTACCCCAGTCGCGTCCGCTGGTCCCCCCGGGCGACCTGTCCCAGTCGCGTCCGATGGTCCCTCCGGGCCAGCTGCCCCAGTTGCGTCCGCTGGTCCCTCCGGGCCAGCTGCCCGAGATGCGTCCGCTGGTCCCTCCGGGCCAACTGTCCCAGTCGCGTCCGCTGGTCCCTCCGGGCTAGCTGCCCCAGTCGCGTCCGCTGGTCCCTCCGGGCCAGCTGCCCCAGTTGCGTCCGCTGGTCCCTCCGGGCCAACTGTCCCAGTCGCGTCCGCTGGTCCCTCCAGGCCAGCTGCCCCAGTCGCGTCCGCTGGTCCCCCCGGGCAAGCTGTCCAAGTCGCGTCCGCTGGTCCCTCCGGGCCAGCTGCCCCAGTTGCGTCCGCTGGTCCCTCCAGGCCAACTGTCCCAGTCGCGTCCGCTGGTCCCTCCGGGCCAGCTTCCCTAGTCGCGTCCGCTGGTCCCTTCAGGCCAGCTTCCCCAGTCGCGTCCTCTGGTCCCTCGGGGCCAGCTGCCCCAGTCGAGTCCGCTGGTCCCTCCGGGCCAGCTGCCCCAGTTGCGTCCGCTGGTCCCTCCGGGCCAGCAGCCCCTGTCGTGTCCGCTGATCTCTCCGGGCCGACAGCCCCAGTCTCCTCCACTGGCCCGTCAGACTCAACGTCGTCGCGCGCCCTGCCACGCTACACACGTGGCCCTTGTGACAGCCTCCGACCCAGGCCGTCGGTGAGCGTGCAGACCGTCGCATCACGCTCGACAGCGCCTCGACCCCCCGTGGCTCCACGTGCCTCCTCCACTCCCACGGTCGTGAGCGGGGACCCTGGCACCAAGGCCCTGGGCCTGACCACCTCGGCCATCATCGCCGATCTGCACCCGGGCTCCGCATTGGGCTACGCCATGCTCCATCACGAGCATCGGCACGCTGTCGTGGCTGCCCTTGCGCGCATCCCACCTGGGGCGCAAGAGGCACACGCTCTCTCAATCCGCTCCACAGCACGCCCGGAGGACCCAGCCACCTTACGCGAGGCACGAGCCTCTCCTGAGGCCGTACACTGGGACGCTGCCTGCGCCGATGAGCTCGCTGCTATCCGACAGCACNTCGGTGAGCTTGCAGACCGCCGCACCGCGCTCGGTGGCGCCTCGACCCCCAGTGGCTCCACGTGCCTCCTCCACTCCCACGGTCGTGAGCGGGGACCCTGGCACCAAGGCCCTGGGCCTGACCACCTCGGCCATCATTGCCGATCTGCACCCGGGCTCCGCATTGCGCTACGCCATGCTCCATCACGAGCATCGGCATGCTGTTGTGGCTGCCCTTGCGCGCATCCCACGTGGGGCACGAGAGGCACATGCTCTCTCAGTCCGCTCCACAGCACGCCCGGAGGACCCAGCCACCTTACGCGAGGCACGAGCCTCTCCTGAGGCCGTACAGTGGGACGCTGCCTGCGCCGATGAGCTCGCTGCTATCCGACAGCACCACGTGTACGACCTCGTCGACCTTCCTCCAGGTCGGAAGGCTATCGGCGCCAAGTGGGTCTTGCGGCGCAAGTGGAAACCCGACGGGTCCCTGGACAAGTACAAGGCCCGCCTCACTGCCAAAGGGTTTGCCCAGGTCCCTGGGGTCGACTATGACCAGATCTTTGCCCCAGTTGGCCGGTTCTCCACCAGCCGAGCGCTCTTCAGCCTGGTCGCCCAGCATGGGTGGGAGCTGCATCAGATGGATGTGAGCAACGCCTTTCTCCATGGCTCACAGGAGGGTGAGGAGCTTTACATGGTGCAGCCACCAGGCTTTGACGATGGCACCGGGAGAGTGTGGCGCCTGCGTAAGGCCCTCTATGGCCTGAAGTAGTCGTCTCGGTGCTGGAACCAGGAGATCAGCAGCACGCTCCTTTGTGGTGGGCTCCAGCGCAGCACTGCGGACCCTGCACTATTTGTCATTCCGCGAGGTCAGACTTTCGCTGCGGTTCTGGGGTACGTCGACGACCTTCTCATTGTGTCGCCAGACACGGCCGCCATCCAGCGCATCAAGGACCTGCTGCACGCCACCTACCAGATGAAGGATCTCGGGTCTGCCCGAGTCTTCCTGGGCATGGAGCTCGAACATGATCGCTCCCAGGGCATCCTCCATGTCCATCAGGCTGCTTATGTGCAGACTCTGTCCACTCACTTCGCCGAGGACCTGCCACTCGTGCCGAGCGCATGCTCACCCATGTCACCCGATGGGCAGGTGAAGCTGAAGAGTCCTGACCCAGCTGTTGTGGGGGAGCCAGTTGACGTGACCACGTACCTGCGAGTCATCGGGTCACTGATGTTCCTGGCGACGACGAGGCGTCCAGACATCGCGTTTGCCGTCAACCTCCTGGCCCAGTTTTCTGAGGAGCCACGTCACCTCCACCACGAGGCCGCGATCCGAGTACTGCGCTATGTCGTCTCGACTCCTCGGCGAGGTCTCATGTTCCGCCGTCAGCCGTCTGTTGTCGCAGTGGGCTACACCGACAACGACTGGGCCGGCAGTCCGGACGGTAAGAGTCGCACAGGCTGGATCTTTCTGATTGGCGGCACCTCTGTGTCGTGGCGCAGTGGCAAGCAGGGATGCATTGCACGCAGCACTGCTGAGGCTGAGTACGTGGCTCTTGGATCAGGCGCGTGTGAGAGTGTGTGGTTGCGTTGTCTGCTGTCCGAGTTGCGTCAGTCTGTCCCATCCATCACGTTGCATTGTGACAATGAGAGTGCCATGGCCATCGCCGACAATGACGACGTGCATCACACACGCACAAAGCACATCAACGTTGAGTATCACTATGTGCGTTCATTGTTGCATGACGGCAGCATTAGCGTGGTGTGGGTTGAGACAGCACAGCAGTTGGCTGACTTCCTGACTAAGGTACTGAAGCGCGACTCATTCAAGAAGGCTGTGAGTTCGGTTGGCGTGTGTCCGTGAGTGGCTCTCTCTTTATCTCTGTCTGCGTCTCTGCATGCCCTGGAAGAGACTGGATGTTGACCGTGTCTCTGCCCGCCCATGTGCACTACGCCTGTGAGTCATGGGGGAGTGTTGGTTGTTTGCACTCATTGTGCTCTGTTGTGTCCTCCCGGCTTGTGTACATCGGCGTGCAGATGACTGACGGCAAGCCTCGACGCCGGTGGAGTGTCGTTCGGTGGAGCCGACGCACGCTGAGGTCGTCTCGCGGTTCGCTGGAGCCTCCTCTCTCCGGCGACGTGTTCAGCTCCATCGGCAGGCCTCCTCGGCGGTCGCACTGCCAGCGGTCACTGCCGCCGCAGTCGCTGCCTGCATGCGTCCAGCGTGTACTGTCGTGCCTGCGTCGTCATGCACTGCCTAGGGTCCCAGTCGCGTGCTGCATGACCCTGTTTGGCAGCATAAACCGTCGTGGGCACTTTCTGGGTTTAGGCTGCCATAACTCCTTGCTACTGTTTTTCTAGCAGATTCTGACCGCACGGCTGCGTTCGCAGCGTCGGTATTATGGTATGATCCAGTTTTCAGGCAAAACGGACGACGCCCGGGTTTTGGGCTGTCGGCTGCCTGGCAGGCCTCACCGAGAAAACCTGCNAGCCTGAACTGAGCTATTTTCTGATTGGCTGATGGACTGAGTAACAAGCTCTACAGAGCTGGGGGGGGGGCTAGAACTTGGAGGGGTCCCCCATTGCTGTTCATTCTTCATTCCTAATCAGTCATTGTCAGTTTTCAGCTGCTTTCTGGCGCTAACTCTGGCGCGCGCGTTTCTGAGTAACAAAACCCAGAGCTTCCAGACTTAGACTCTAGAGCAGCAGACTGAGGAGGCAGCTGAGTTAAGCAACGAGCGTGGAAGCCCGCACGCTGCATCAACAACGCTGCTGCCCAAACCTAGTGCATAGTTTCTAGCTTCCACGGGGAGCAGCATTGTTGATGCAGCGTGCTGGCTTCCACGCTCGTTGCTTGAGTCTGCTACCTCCTCAGTCTGCTGCTCTAGTGACCAAGTCTGAAAGCTCTAGGTTTGTTACTCAGAAACGCGCGCGCCAGAGTTAGCGCCAGAAAGCAGCTGAAAACTGATAATGACTGATTAGGAATGAAGATGAACAGCAATGGGGGACCCCTCCAAGTTCTAGCCCCCCCCCAGCTCTGTAGAGCTTGATACTCAGTTCATCAGCCAATCAGAAAATAACTCAGTTCAGGCTGGCAGGTTTTCTCGGTGAGGCCTGCCAGGCAGCCGACAGCCCAAAACCCGGGCATCGTCCGTTTTGCCTGAAAACTGAACCATACCATAATAGCAACGCTGCGAACGTAGCCGTGCGGTCAGAATCTTCTAGAAAAATAGTAGTGAGGAGTTATGGCAGCCTAAACCCAGATAGTGCCCACGATGGTTTATGCTGCCAAACAGGGCCACGCAACATGCAACTGGGACCCTAGGCAGTGCATGACGACGTAGGCACGACAGTACGCGTTGGGCGCATGCAGACAGCGACTGCGGCGGCAGTGACTGCCGGCAGGGCGACCGCCGAGGAGGCCTGCCGATGGAGCTGAACACGTCGCCGGAGAGAGGAGGCTCCAGCGAACCGCGAGACGAACTCAGGTGCGTCGGCTCCACCGGACGACACTCCATCGGCGTCGAGTCTCGCCGTCAGTCATCTGCACGCGGATGTACACAAGCCAGGAGGACACAACAGAGCACAATGAGCACAAAAAACCAACACTCCCCCATGACTCACAGGCGTAGTGCACATGGGCGGGCAGTGACACGGTCAACACACGGACTCCCCCAGGACATGCAGAAGTGTAGGTAGAGACAAAGAAAGCAAGTCACGGACGCACACCGACTGAACTCACAGCCTTCTTAAACGAGTCCCACTTCAGTGCCTTGGTCAGGAAGTCAGCCAGCTGCCGTGCTGTCTCAATCCACATGATGCTGATGCTGCCGTCGTGCAACAACGAACGCACATAGTGATACTCAACATTGATGTGCTTTGTGCGAGTGTGATGCACACCGTCATTGTCTGCAATGGCCATGGCACTCTCATTGTCACAATGCAAGGTGATGGATGCGACAGACTGACGCAACTCGGACAACAAACGACGCAACCACACGCTCTCACACGCGCCTGAGCCAAGGGCCACGTACGCAGCCTTAGCAGTGCTGCGTGCAATGCACCCCTGCTTGCCGCTACGCCAGGACATAGCTGTGCCCCCGACTAGAAAGATCCACCCAGTGCGACTCTTACCGTCTGGACTGCCGGCCCAGTCGCTGTCGGTGTAACCCACTACAACTACGGACGGCTGACGGCGGAACATGAGGCCTCGCCAAGGGGTCGAGACAACATAGTGCAGTACTCGGATCGCGGCCTCAAAGTGGAGGTGACGCGGATCCTGAGAAAACTGGGCCAGGAGGTTAACGACGAACGCGATGTCTGGATGCGTCGTCGCCGCCAGGAACATCAGTGACCCGATGACCCGCAGATACGTGGTCACATCAACTGGCTCCCCCACAATAGCTGGGTCATGACTCTTCAACTTCACCTGGCCATCGGGTGACATGGGTGAGGAAGCGCTGGGCACAAGGGGCAAGTCCTCGACAAAGCGGGCTGAGAGGGTCTGCACATAGGCAGCCTGGTGGACATGTAGGACGCCCTGAGAGCGATCATGCTCGAGCTCCATGCCCAGGAAGACTCGATCAGAACCGAGATCCTTCATCTGGTAGGCAGCGTGCAGTAGGTCGTTGACGTGCTGGATGGCTGTCGCGTCTGGTGACGCAATGAGGAGGTCGTCGACGTAGACCAGTACCGCGGCGAAGGTCTGACCTCGCGGGCTGATGAATAGTGCGGGGTCAGCAGTGCTGCGCTGGAGGCCGCCACGGAGAAGCGTACTGTTGATCTCCTGGTTCCAGCACGGAGGCGACTACTTCAGACCATAGCGGGCCTTCCGCAGCCGCCAAACTCTCCCAGTGCCATCGTCGAAGCCTGGGGGCTGCGTCATGTAGAGCTCCTCACCCTGCAGTGAGCCATGGAGGAATGCGTTGCTCACGTCCATCTGATGCAGCTCCCACCCGTGCTGGGCAACTAGGCTGAACAATGCCCGGCTAGTGGAGAACCGGCCAACTGGGGCGATGATCTGGTTGTAGTCGATCCCAGGGACCTGAGCAAACCCCTTTGCTGTGAGACGGGCCTTGTACTTGTCCAAGGATCCGTCAAGCTTCCACTTACGCTGAAAGACCCACTTGGCACCGATGGCCTTCTGACCTGGAGGGAGGTTGACGAGGTCATACATGTAGTGCTATCGGATAGCGGCGAGCTCCTCGGCACAGGCAGCATCCCAATGTGCGGCCTCAGGGGAGGCTCGAGCCTCGCATAGGGTGGAAGGGTCCTCTGGACGCGCTGTGGACCGGACTGAGAGGGCATGTGCATCACGAGCCCCAGGTGGGATGCGTGCGAGTGCGGCCACGACAGCATGCCGATGCTCGTGATGAAGCATGGTGTACTCCAATGCAGAGCCCGGGTGAAGGTCCGCGATAATGGCAGAAGTGGTCAGGCCGAGAGCCTTTGTGCCAGGGTCCCCACTCACGACCGTGGGAGTGGAGGAGACACGTTGAGCCACAGGGGGTCGAGGCGCAACGGGACGGGGAGCGACAGTCTGCGCGCTCAGAGTTGGCCGAGGTCGGAGGCTACCGCCTGGGCCACGTGTGTAGCGCGGTCGGGCAGAGGATGGTGCTGAGTCCTACGGGCCGACGGAGGCGGACGGTGCTACTGGTCCAGAGGAGCCAATAGACGCAACAGGCGCTGCTGGGCCAGGGGAGCCAACGGGCGCAACTGGGGCTACCGGCCCAGAGGGGCGAGTGGACGCGTCTGGGGCTAAGGGCCCGGAGGGGCCAGCGGACGTGACTGGAGACGTCGGCCCGGGGGGGCCATCGGAGGCGGCTGGGACTACCGGCCTGGAGGGACCAGCGGACGCAACTGGGGCTGCCGGCCCGGAGGGACCAGCGGACGTGACTGGGGCTGCCGGCCCGGAGAGGCCAGTAGATGCAACTGGGGCTGCCGGCGCGGAGGGACCAGCGGATGCGACTGGGGCTGCCGGCCCGGATGGCCCAGCGGACGCGACTGGGGCTGCCGGCCCGGAGGGGACTGTTGATGCAGCGTGCTGGCTTCCACGCTCGTTGCTTGAGTCTGCTACCTCCTCAGTCTGCTGCTCTAGTGACCAAATCTGAAAGCTCTAGGTTTGTTACTCAGAAACGCGCGCGCCAGAGTTAGCGCCAGAAAGCAGCTGAAAACTGATAATGACTGATTAGGAATGAAGATGAACAGCAATGGGGGACCCCTCCAAGTTCTAGCCCCCCCCCAGCTCTGTAGAGCTTGATACTCAGTTCATCAGCCAATCAGAAAATAGCTCAGTTCAGGCTGGCAGGTTTTCTCGGTGAGGCCTGCCAGGCAGCCGACAGCCCAAAACCCGGGCATCGTCCGTTTTTCCTGAAAACTGAACCATACCATAATAACGACGCTGCGAACGCAGCCGTGCGGTCAGAATCTGCTAGAAAAATAGTAGTGAGGAGTTATGGCAGCCTAAACCCAGATAGTGCCCACGATGGTTTATGCTGCCAAACAGGGCCACGCAACATCCAACTGGGACCCTAGGCAGTGCATGACGACGCAGGCACGACAGTACGCGTTGGGCGCATGCAGACAGCGACTGCGGCGGCAGTGACTACCGGCAGGGCGACCGCCGAGGAGGCCTGCCGATGGAGCTGAACACGTTGCCGGAGAGAGGAGGCTCCAGCGAACCGCGAGACGACCTCAGCGTGCGTCGGCTCCACCGGACGACACTCCATCGGCGTCGAGTCTCGCCGTCAGTCATCTGCACGCCGATGTACACAAGCCGGGAGGACACAACAGAGCACAATGAGCACAAAAAACCAACACTAGCTCCCCCCCACTAGTATAGAAGTTGTTACTCAGCGAACCACCCAATTAGAATATAGTCATGGGCCTATTCTTTGGCAGGCANGTGCGACCGCCGAGGAGGCCTGCCGATGGAGCTGAACACGTCGCCGGAGAGAGGAGGCTCCAGCGAACCGCGAGACGACCTCAGCGTGCGTCGGCTCCACCGGACGACACTCCATCGGCGTCGAGTCTCGCCGTCAGTCATCTGCACGCCGATGTACACAAGCCGGGAGGACACAACAGAGCACAATGAGCACAAAAAACCAACACTAGCTCCCCCCCACTAGTATAGAAGTTGTTACTCAGCGAACCACCCAATTAGAATATAGTCATGGGCCTATTCTTTGGCAGGCAGGATCTTCTCGGTGAGCCTTGCCAGACGTCCCACGGCTTAAAACCCGGGCGTCGTCCGTTTTGCCTAAAAACTGGACCATACCATAACACCAACGCGCTGCAAACACAGTCGTGCGGTCAGAATCAGCTATTAAAATAGTAGCAAAGAGTTATGGCTGCCCGAACGCAGGCAATGCCTACGACGGTCCATGATGCCACACAGTGCCACACAGCAGGAGACATGGACCCTAGGCAGAGCATGATGCCGCAGACACAATGGCACAGTCAGAAGTAGCGCTGGGTTCATGCAGACAGCATCTGTGGTGGCAATGACCGCCGGCGACCCGACCGCCGAGGAGGTCTGCAGATGGAGCTGAGCACGTCGCCGGAGGGAGGAGGCTCCAGCAAAGTGCGAGTAGGCCTCAGCGAGCGTCGGTTCCATCGGACGACACTCCAGCAGCGTCGAGTCTTGCCGTCAGTCATCTACACGCCGATGTACACAAGCCGGGAGGACACAACAGAGCACAATGAGAGATGCGCAAAAATTAACACTCCCCTATGACTCATAGGCGTAGTGCACATGTGCGGACTAAGAGACAATCAACAACCAAACTCCCCCGGGGCACACAGAGACGCAGGTATGGACAAAGAGAGCCACTCACGGAGGCAGGCCAATCGAACTCACAGCCTTTTTGAATGAGTCGCGCTTCAGTGTCTTGGTTAAGAAGTCAGCTAGTTGCCGTGCTGTCTCAACCGACACAATGCTGATGCTGCCGTCATGCAACAATGAACGCACATAGTGATACTCAACTTTGATTTCCCTTGTGCGTGTGTAATGCACGCCGTCATCGGCGGCGATGGCCATGGGACTCTCATTGTCACAATGCAATGGGATGGATGCGACTGACTGACGCAACTCGGATTACAGCCAACGCAACCACACACTCTCACACGCGCCTGAGCCGAGGGCCATGTACTCAGCCTCAGTAGTGCCGCGCGCAATGCACCCCCGCTTGCCACTGCGCCAGGATACAACTATGCCGCCGACCAGGAAGATCTAGCATGTGCGACTCTTACCGTCTGGATTGCCGGCCCAGTCACTGTCGGTATAGCCCACCGCGACGACAGACGGCTGGCGGCGGAACATGAGACCTTGCCGAGGAGTCGAGACGATGTAGCGTAGTACTCGGATTGCAACCTCGAAGTGGAGGTGACGTGGCTCCTGAGAGAACTCAACCAGGAGGTTGACGGAGAAAGTGATGTCTAGGCACGTCATCGTCGCCAGGAACATTTGTGACCCGATGACTCGCAGATACGTGGTCACGTCAATTGGCTCCCCCACAACGGCTGGGTCTAGACCGTTGGCCCCTCCGGGCCGCCGGCCCGGAGGGGCCAACGGGCGTGACTGCAGCGGCTAGCCTAGAGGGGCCAACGGACGCGACTAGGGCCGCCGGCCCGGAGGGGTCAGCGGGCATGACTGCGGTGGCTTTCTCCATAGGACTAGTGGGTGTGACTGGGGTGGCTGGCACGGAGGGACCACTGGACACGACTGGGACCGCCGGTCCGGAGAGGCTGGCCGGCGTGTCTGGGGCTGATGACCTGGAGGGGCCAGCAGGCGAATCTGTGACCGTCAGCCAGGAGGTGCCAGCGGGCACATCTGAGAACGTCGGCCCGGAGGGGCCAGCGGGCGCATCTAAGACTGTCGCCCCGGAGGGGCTAGTGAGCGCATCTGGGACCGTCGGCCCGGAGGGGCCAGCGGGCGCATCTGGGATCGTTGGTCTGGAGGGGCCAGCGTGCGCATGTAGGACCGTCGGCCCGGAGGGGCCAGCGGGCGTGACAGGGGCTACTGGCTCAAAGGGATTGACGTACCACCTTGAAGCGGCAGGACGGAGGACGGACTCACAACTCCCCCACGCAATGGGAGGGACACCGATGAGCCGGAGCAAACATGGTCGCGCAGAAACAACTCTTGAAAGAAGAGGGCATTGCGGGAGTCGACGATGCAGTATCAGGAGGGATCCCAGAAGCGCCAAGCCTTGGATTGACGAGAGACACCGAGAAAGGTGCAAGGACGCCTGCGAGGGGCAAGCTTCTCGCCCTGTTGCGGGGTGGGCAACCACACACTGGCCACGCAACCCCACACGCGAGCAGGGCGGAGGTCGGCTTGCTAACCGCACCAGTGATGGTAGGGCATGGACGGGCGGGGAAGGGGTCCGTGAGGAATCCGGTTCCAGACCCATGTCATGTACGCCATGGCTTCAAAGCAGAAGCCATTGGAGAGGCCAGAATCAACCTGCATGGTGCGGACGGCATCGGCCATGGTACGGTTCCACCGTTCAGACACGCCGTATTGGGCGGGTGTGTAGTGCGCAGACGTCTCGTGGTGGATACCGCACGAGGCAAGAAAGGTCGTGGTTTCGCCCATGTATTCACCGCCGCAATCGGAGCAGAAGCGGCGAAGAGGTCGACCACACTCATGATCCGCAAGGACAAGCCAGTCCTGAATGGCACGGGCAACATCGCTCTTCTGCCGAAGATAGAAGACCCAGCGGTCACGAGAGTGGTCGTCAGTGAGGGTGAGGACATAACG